>PVIC010023936.1:0-26439 GCA_004025085.1 Thryonomys swinderianus
CCTGTAATCCCAGCATTTGGGAGATAGAGGCAGGAGGATTGCTGAGTTCCAGGCTTGCCTGGGCTACATATGAGCTCAGGGCCAGCCTGAACTACAAAGCGAGACCCTGTCTCAAAAAAAAAAAAAAGAAGTACCAATAAAGAATTCAATTTTAAAAAAGAAAGAATATAAATGGAGGGAAATATTACAGAAGACAGACACGTCAGTTATGATTACATCACTTTATGGTTTATATCTAGATATACTCCTAAAAATTCATGTACCCACACGATGAGGCTTTGGCGAAGTGATTGGCTCATGGTGGCATGATATTTACGAGTGGATTAATCACTGCTAAGTTTTTCATGTGTTGCTAAATGTGATATTTGGAGGTGGGGCCTGGCTAGATATTACTGGAGATGGGCCTGCAAGGGTATATCTCCCTCCCTTCTCCCTTCATCTCACTTGGCTTCCTGCTGCCATTTTATGAACTCCTGCTCCTCTGCCATATCCCCTGCCATGCCATCCTGCCTTGGAGCTAGCCAAAGATGGACAGAAACTCCAAAGTGAGCCAAAATAAGCCTTCCTCCTTAGAGTTGTGGGTGGTGGACATGATGTCCTGGTGAAGAGAAAGTAACTAAGAAAGACTTGGTCCCAGGGAAGTGGAGTCACTGCTGTGATACTACTGGACCATGTGGTTCAGAAGCCTTTGGAACTAGTTTCCTAGAGGAGTTTAGAAAGGTTTGGAGATGGTGCATGAAGAAGCAGCCTAGAGTGTTCTAAGTCAAACTTGATGGGAGATTCTGGTTAGAACTCAGAAAACTAGAATTAGATCAGAATGTTGGTAAAAGGACAGCCCATAAAGATCAATAGCAGGTTTTAGCTAGGAACAAGGATAGCATTGGCAGTTGGCTGTTGGCTGCGTGTTACACTCTGCCAGAAAATTTGACTACATTTTGTCCTTGTCCTTAGACACTGCAAGATACTGAGATTAAGAGCTGTAGACTAAATAGTCTTGTTGAGGAAATTTCAAGGCAGCCAAATAGTTAGACTGTGGTTTGGGTACTGTTGGGCACTTTTTTGAGGCAACATAAGAAAACAGTAAAGTTCCACCCCTTGCAGGTTCAGAACTGCAAAGATTAAAGACTGCTTTGAGAAGAGAGGCCCAGAGATGAGGCAGAAGAACTAAGGCATGGCAACTACCAAGGTAATTAGGTACTACCTGTCAATTATGGAGGCCTAGCTACCATGGGGACATATGAGCAGAGCATTTTCAGAGACATTCAGGAACTAGCCCAGATCTGATGTCAGAAAAAGAACAGAGAAGCAACAGTGGCTCTGGTAGTGCCCCACTCTGTGTGTAGGGTACATTTTCTTTTCTTACTTCCTTTCAATTCTTCGAACAGGACATGAGTCTAGAAAGAACCCTGAACACACCACCATCCAAATGTACCAGGCACCATGCTCCAGAATGGGGACACCCTGGGGAAGTGGAATTGATTCCTCAGGATTCAGTTCAATCTGGACATGTGGATACTCAGAGGCTTCTGCAACCACCTGCAGCAAGAGGCATAAGAGCTCAGCTACTGCTCCAGCTAGTGAGAGACCTTAGCCTCATCTACATGGTACCAGTTTTAGGCATGTGCCGAACACGTGAGCTATGGGGTCAGAGTAGCTTCCACATAGACTTCAGAAGAAGTTCTAGGAGGCCAGGCAGAGTGACCATGAGAGGGGAGCATACAAAGTTGTGACTATGAAGCCAAAAGTACAGAAGAGACCCCCAGGATATTGAACAAACCAGGAATGTGAATCAGTTGAGGAAAGCACCAAGGAGTGAGCAAAACCAGCCCAACAGAGAAGCATACAGTATGCAGCCCCTGGTGGTTCTGTAGCAGGAGAGTTGCCCAAATTCTTTGGAGTTCACATCTCACTACAGATTTCCCAGGATGCTACACAAGCAGCTAGGGGATTTAATATTTGCAAAGCTGGATTTAGGTCTTGCTTTGGTCCAATTCCTTTCTATCCTCCTATTTATTCCTTTTGGAATGGGAATGTTTACCCTGTGTCTTTGTATGTTGGCAGTGTTTAACTTTCATTTTTACAGGGCTCAAAGCTAAGAGTTTGCCTTAAATCTCAGAGGAGATGTGGACTGAAACTTCTATAGACTGTGAGTCAAAATAAACTTTTCCTCATCAGAGTTGTGGGTGTTGGGTGTTGTGTCTCAGTGACAAGAAAATAACTAAGACACATAACAAACACAAATTCTCAGTAGCATGCCATAGTAAGCATTTACTAACCTGCTCACAATTCTACAGGTCAGGTCTAAGAGTCAACAGAGGTTGCTCTGTTCCTCATGTCTTTCATTTTGTGGGGGCAGCAAATTCCTGGAGGTGTACTTTTCTCACAGTGATGGCAGGATCTCAAGAGAAGCATGTGCAAACTTGCTTTTAAGTTCTCTCTGATTGGTACTCTACAACTTCCTGCCCATATCCTCTGACCAATGTATGACATAAGGTTAGGCCTCATCTCAATAGGGTAGAAGAGGTCAGAAAGCATAGGAGCCATGACTATGGCAGATATAATCAAATGGGAGGTCTGATCACTGTTCACAGCAGTCACTGCTCTCTCAAATAAAAAGATTGTTTTGGACTTAAAGTATATCTAAATCCAGGGACCTGACTGGTCCATCTTTTAAAAAAAAAAAACTCTAGCATCCTAAGATCAGCCATTAGATAGATGCCAGACTCTTCTAGAAAGAAATAATCATGAAGAAAATAATCAAGTCTATCTAAATACCATATCTTTTCTTTGCTATGAGAACCTGCAGATGTAAATGAGTTCCAGAATATATGATAGATTTTATGAAATAGGAAATGCTCAAAGGGAATATAGTAGGGGAAAGTAATAAGGGGGAAGAATAAATATGATTTGAAAAGAAAAAGAAAGCACATGTATATAGTGGGTAGGGGGTTGTCGGTGGGTTGGGATATGAGTAAAAATGAGAATTAACTTATGTCATATACTGGTATAAATTCCCCAATGTTGAGTGTGATTGTGAGCTGTATATAAAATGTACCAATAAAGAACTTAATTAAAATAAAAGAGAAAATAATCATGTGGCTTATGAAAGCTGTGAAAGTATCAGGATCAGGCCTTTTCAGTATCAAAGGGAAGTCCATGAAAAGCTAAATTTATGGTAAGAATATCTTCTCAGAAGAATATCTTCAAAGCTATCAAGAATGGAATTATATCCAGGGAGAAGTACTTTTCACACTTTCCACAAGTTTCTTTTGCATATTACTTAAACTTCCCTTTGCACTTGTACACTACTACTCTCCATACCTATCAAGTGATGCTTCTATTTACTTAGTTTCTGCTCAATCCTAAATGTGTTTGTTTGTTTGTTTTTGATACAGGGTCTTGTTATATAGTTCACACTGGTCTTGAACTCACTATGTAGCCCAAACAGGTGTTGAACTCATAATGATCCTTCTGCTTCAGTCTCCTGAGTGCTGAGATTACACAAATATACTACCATCCCCAGGTTTGATCCTAAAATTTGTTTGTGTATCAAACAATTTTGCTGGCTCTTCAGGTCCTTACCTAGGCCTGCTCCTAGCTACCTTGAGTTTTCCATGTTTTCCAATTCAAGGTCTAAAGAGGAGATTTGGATTTGTCTAGCTCATTTCTCACAGTATACGGTTTCATGAGAAAGCTTGGTAACTGGTCACCCTTGAGTCAGGTGGCCACCTTTAATCTAACTAATTGTGACACACTGAGAGGTGTGCACGGGATAAGAAATTTTCCTTTAGGGATTAATATGGACAGGAAGGTACCTACTAAAGGGAGATTGCTAGAGCAATGGATCAGGATCAAGTAAGAATAAATTGGAAAGTTCCACAGGAGAGTCCAACCTGAAGGAAGAAGTAGTAGAGATGCTAGAACTAATCCCATATCATTGATTATCTGTAGACTTAAACACTATAGCACATTACATAATTAAACACTTATTACAGGGGCTGGTGGGTTAGCTCAGTGGTTCTGGTGCCTGCCTTGCAAGGGCAAGGTCCTGAGTTCGATCCCCGGTAACCACATACAATGCTGGGCGTGGAGACTCACGCCCACCAACAATCAACACCGCATACCACAGTGCCGGACGTGGTGGCTCCCGCCTGTAATCCCAGCACTCGGGAGGCAGAGACAGGAGGATTGCTGAGTTCGCGGCGGCTTGCCTGGGCACCATAGTGAGCTCAGGGCCAGCCTGAACTACAAAGCGAGACCCTGTCTCAAAAAGCAGAAAAAAAAAAAAAACCACTTATTACATATCTCTCACTTCAACTTCATTGATAGAAACTTATTCTGGGATCCCTAGGATAAGAGCTAAAGAAATAAATTCAATACAAAATTGTAACTGAGAAATTTGAATAGAAACTAAAACCACACTATTTGAAGTCTTTATTCAAAGAATAAAACCCTAGCATAAAGATCTTTCTCCCTTCCTCCTGGCCAGAATAGCACACTAGGGAAGAAGGATAGACAGAGGCCAATGACCATTGCAACAGCAAGGCCCCCAGGACAGCCACACTGCTTTCCATATCATCAGAGGGCAAGATCATATATTGGGAATGGTAAGCCAAGAGCCACTGACTACATCACAGCATTCCTAAAGGGTTTGCTTGATGCCCTCCAAATCCAATTTACAGGATCTGAGTTCCCTCCAACTACAGAGTGGAGACCTGTGGTGCCTGACATTGTGGCTACAACTACTCTTTCCATGGAATTTATAGCACCTTTATCCTTTTTTAAAATTGAATTATTTATTAGTATATTTTATATACAGTTCACAATCACACTCAATATTGGAGAATTTGTACCAATAAATGACAGAAGTTAATTCTCATTTTTACCCATATCCCTACCCACCAACAACCCTCACCCCTTATATACATGCTATTTCTTTTTCTTTCTGAATCGTATTTATTCTTTCCCTTCATTATGTCCCCCCCCACAATCCCTTTGAACATATCTTATTTTTAAAAATCTATCATACATTCTAGGACTATTTATGTCTACAGGTTTTCATACCAGAGAAAACATATGGTATTTACATATCTGTGATCTATTTATTTCACTTATTAGTGTGACCTCAAGGTGTACCTATTTGCACATAAATGAATGAAACTTGTCATTCTTTACAGCAGAGCAATACTCCATTTTATTTAAAAACCCCACATCTTCTTTATCCAGTCTCTATTTGATGGGCATCTGGGTTGTTTCCAAGATTGGGCTATCACAAACTGAGCTGCTATGAACATGGGTGCACATATGACTTTACAATATGATTTTTTAAATTCCTTTGGGTATATTCCTAGCAGGGGAATGCAGGCTCAAATGGGACCTCTAATCCTAGTTTTCTGAGAAAACATCTCACTGATCTCCACAATGGTTGTACAAGTCTACAATCCCACCAATACTGGAGAAGGGTTCCTTTCTCCCCGCAGCCTTGCCAGCATTTACTGCTGGTTGATTTCACAATAGCAGCCATTCTTTGTGGAGTTAGATGAAATCTGTGTTGTCTTCATCAGCATCTCTTAAATGACCAGTGATGTTGAAGATTTCTTCAGAAGCTTCTTGGCTGCTTTTATTTCTGCCTCTGAGAAGTGTCTGTTTATTTCAGATGACCATTTTTGAACTGGGTCTTTGAACTTGAGGGGACTGATTTGTTTAAGTTCTTTATATATTCTAGATAGTAGCCTTTTGTCTGACAAACACCTAGTAAAGATTTTTTTCCCATGCTGTTAGTTGTCTTTTAGCAGTGTCAGTGGTTTCTTTTACTGTGCAGAAACTTTTTAGTAGGATGAGATCCAGTGGAATAGATTAGAAGATCCAGAAACAGCTCCAGATACACTAAGCCATCTTATCTTTGACAAAGGAGCCAAACATCCTCAATGGAGGAAAGACAACCTTTTTAACAAGTGGTGCTGGAAAAACTGGGCTTTAACATGCTAAAAAGCTAAAGCTAGACCTATCTCTTTCACCATGTACTAAACTAAAATCACAATGGATTCAAGACTTAAACATTAAAACAGAAACAATAAACCTGCTGCAAAAAAGGTTAGGTAAAGCTCTTGGAGACACTGGCTTAGGCAGAGACTTTATGAACAAAACCTCTATAGCATGAGAACTAGCAGAAAGTAGCACCTTTATTCTTGGTCCATGATTGACCAGATTTTCTTCTCCCTTCTCTAGGAATCTATCCAATAAGCACTGAGAGTTTATATTTCAAACCTGGGTTGTGCCTCATGCCAACAAAGCTGATTATTTAAGGGATTTTACACTATGCAACTACTCTGTCCTTAGATCAGATCTAAAAGAGGTGGTATCCTGAGAATATATAACATATTAGATATAATTTGAGAGCAATAGAGATCAACAGTGTATGGGCAAGTACCTCATAAAGATTACAAACAACAGTTAAAAGAAGGCAAAAGTAAATTAGACTCACTGTGAGGGGGTAGGGAATACAGAAAGAATTAAAAAGTGAGATATCCTAAAGAATGTAGCTATGATGGCAATTAAATATTCTACATAGCGCCTCCCTCTTTTGTCACCTTCAAAAGTAAGGCTGAATAATAAAAGAGTGTGAGGAATGATTTACTTCAATTTTTAAACAAATATATGACATACCTGTTACTTTTAAAGGGGGAAAGAAAGTGTTAGCAAATCAAACCATGAGGTGTCACAAATAGGAGAAGGTTGGAACTCAGCACATTCAAGTCCCCTTTGGGTTTAGAGAGATTTATGCTTCTTAAGGGCATCCAGACATTAGCAACTCAAACCCTCACACTGTATCCTGGCTTCATTTAAAGGACCCATAGGTCATACCAAAGCACAACGAGGCTTTATATGCCAATTTTTCTTGACTTTCTGTAGGTCAGGGGAAGTTAAGCTCATGTAATTAGGGGATAAAGACAGAGGCTGGGAGTGAGGGAGGGAAGTGTGATGAAAGTTCCAGAGTTTAAAGGCTCACTAGGAAACCAGAGGAAATGTCGATAAAGTCATGTCTTTATGAAACATGTGTTTTCCTTAGGAGTGAAAATGTATTTGCCATCACACCTAGGGAATCTCTCTGGGACTTGGCATTCAAGTCTATTTTAGGGCAAGAACAATTAAGATTTATCAAGAATATAAGGCCATTGTTATCCATCATTAACCAGGAGGTAGTACCAGAAAGTATTCTTAGGACAATGCCCAAGCACCTTTGATGATCAAACAGTGTCTAAAAGATACAGTATTTTACCAGATATTTTTACTACTCATAACTTTTCTTAGTCTTTATTATGTCTCCATCCATTCATCCTTTATTTTGGTCTTCTTGTCTGCCTGGCTTTCTGCCTTCTTTCTTACAGCTCTTTCTTACTATCTTAAATAAATGTATGCTCATCATCTGCTGTATGCTCGGCATTGTTCTGGGGTTTAGGGAGACAGTAGGGAATAAAGAAATTTTCCTCTTTGAGGGTAGTTTCTGAAGTAGGGAAACAATAAATGAAACAAAAACAAAGAGAATTAGAATTTCAGGTTATGCCTGAAGTTACAGAGCAAAACAAAAGTAGTAGAATAAAGTGATTCTGCTTTAGACAAGCTGGGGGGCAGAGCCTGTCTCACAGAAAGAGCTGCTGTTTGTGCTAACTACCTAATGAGTTTCTCGGGTTTAGCATTAGTGACACTTGAGATGGAATCACTTTTTGTTAGGGGAGATTATCCTGTGCATTGGAGGATATTTTGCAACCTCTTCCCACTAGATTCCTAAAGCACCTCTAACTCCAAGGCATGCCAACTAAAAATATCTTGAGATGTTGACAAATGTCACTTAATAGGACAAAACTAGTCCTATTCAAAATCCTTGGGGCTACATGAAAATCTGGGGAAACACCTGGTGGAGAGCCATCTTGGAGAAACCCCATACTGGCTGTCTGAGTCAGCTTCTCCGCTGCTGAGACAAAATGGCCAACGTCTGTCACTTAAAGGAGAACAGGTTTATTTTGTTGCACAGTTTCAGCCCATGGTCAACTGACTCCAAGGCAGAAAAAGGACAGCAGAGGATTATGGTGGAGAAACAGGTGCTCAACCTGTGGTGCTCAAATAGGAGAGTAAGAACAAAGGACCCAGGAAGGAAGACAAAGCATACACCTCACGGTCACACCCCATTGACTGCCTCTCACCAGCCCCTCCTTCCTAACAGCAAGTTAGCTATGAACTCAGCAATGGATTGATTTATTGATGAGGACAGTACCCTCATGATCCAGTCGCCTCCCAAACACACAAGGCATCTAGGGGATATTTTTGGTCTGAACCAAAACACTGAGAATGAGCTTAATGTGG
This sequence comes from Thryonomys swinderianus, assembly GCA_004025085.1. NCBI lineage: Eukaryota > Metazoa > Chordata > Mammalia > Rodentia > Thryonomyidae > Thryonomys > Thryonomys swinderianus. Next base: position 8,362 of record PVIC010023936.1, read on the forward strand.
TGGAAGAGAAGGAAGAAGGGCAAGGCTGATGGAGCAACCCAACACAGAATAGAGCAGGATGAGGTTAGGGGAGCATCAGATTAGGCAGCATGTGATGGTCCTGGCAGGGCCTGGGTTTGTGATATGAAACCCATGCATGACATAGAAGCTGTGGGTCCTGCAGTAAGTGAGCTAACTGAATCAAAGAATTATGCATGTTTCTGCAATTAGCTAATGTTCCCAAGTATGATGATTAGCCATACCTTCAACATTAGAGGTCTAAAAGTCAGACTAATAAGACAGAATATAATAGAGCATTTTATATATACATATATATATTATAATGTTATATTATGTATTTCATTGTCTCCTCTGTACATTATTGTGTTGCATTAAGTCCCATTTATAAAAATGCTCAACATCATTTTTTAAAAGGTTTTCAATGAACAGCATCAGTACTAAGTGAAGAAGCACTTAATTTATCATTTTTTGGAGCTTTGGACAGGACCAGTATTGCCAGCACTAAATAAATCAAATGTCACAATTGATCAGTGTGCAGGTTACATGTTATTTTATCAGAGCTTTAGAAAAATTAGACTGCAAACTGCCAGCATAGGACCATAATCAGCAAAGTTTATTCTGAGGCTAGAAGGTATTCTTCCTTTTCTTTTATACCAGAAGAGGGATGTGAGTAATGATGATAACCATCTTGAACACTGAAACGGACACATTAACATGGTAAGTAAAACAGACTTTCTCAGCTGGTCCCTGTCTGGGAAAGCTACAAGTCTTTTTCCCCAACACTTCCCAAATTTCAATTACACAAAAGCTCCCTTCAAAATTATTCCAGCGTGATTAACTGAGCTGCAAGGTAAGAAACTGACTATATGTCAGAAATAATAAGAAAGATCAATTTTAGGGAAATTTATAAATGATGTGTTAAAGACATCAGTTCACATAGGGAGAAAGGGGAGAGGGAGAACAAAGGAAGGATGGAGGAAGAAGGAAAGAATGGAGGGAGAGGGTGGGAATGAAGGAGGGATGAGAAGAAGTTGAGCAGTACTGACAAAGTGAATAGGAATACAAAACACATGGATCCTCAGCTCAGCTCAAATAATCTTAGACAGCATAATATTTAATAAAAAGAGTTTGAAGCCAGGAAATTAAGTTTCTAACTTATGTCACTAAATAACTCTCTGACTTTGGGAAATCTCTATTCTCTGCTTTAGTTTTCTTACCTGCTGAATGAGTGTAATGGTAACAAAGTACACTTTTAACTCACAGAGGGGTAAAATACCATAGTATTATAAATGTATAAAATGTTGCATGTGATACATAAAACCTTGTAAAATGTTAAGAATTATGGTCTGCAAATTGCCACAGAACCTATGACTTTATTCTATTAAGTTTTTTTAGTTGAAAGCAAGAAATTTAAATATTATATTCCATTTTGAGTTATCTATATAATTCACAAATCCACATGGTTGATGGGGAATTCTCAATTTCCTTCCCTTTTGTGGAACCTGAAATACAAAAGTGAGACATAACGGGAAGGTGCTTTTTGTGGAGCCTGTTCCTAACAGTTAATCCCACTGATTCACATGAGCATTGTACTTTACTTCCCACCATGGAAGATTATATTCAGTGAGCACAGATAACTAGTGAGCACCTGCCATGTGCAGGGCCTGTGCCAGGTCTGAGGAAATAAGGAATAAAAAGACCAGGTTCTTCCACTGATTAAACAAAAGCTACAGGAAAAATAAAGCGTGCCACCATTCAAGGTACACATTGACAGAATATATTTTCTATCTTTTACCTAAAATGTAAGCTCCATAAAGATAAAAACTCTACATATTCCATTCACAACAGAATCTGTAATACACAGAGTGATACCTGGCACAGAATAAATCTTCAATAAACAGTTGTTAAATAAAGGAAGAAAGTTCCTTCCCCCTAAAGAGCTATGGTTGAAAGAGAAGAGAGGGAGCCCTTAATTTGTACTGAACCCAGGACTGTGCCAGTCATTTTCTGTAGGGTTTTATGAATTTTGCAACAATTATTATGGTGACAAGCTGAGAAATGAGATGGTTAAAAATCTTGCATGCAACCCCAAAGCTTGTAAGTAGGGGACAGTATCTGAGCCTGTTTGTTCATTCACACATATTACTTTTTCATCACTTACTTTGTGCCTGAAAAGATGCGAGATACTAGGGGGAAGAGAGAAAATAAAACAAAGTCTTTTAGGAGGGGAAAGAAAAAGCAATAGACACATGTCTTTGTGACACTAAAATCCAAAACCATTCTCCATACTGCTATCTTCTGACTCATAGCTTTGTGGGAAAGAAAAAAAAAATCAGGGAAACATACACACATATACACTCCATACCTAACCTGGGTATCCCAAGTAAAATAAAAGTCTAGAAAGAATAAAGCCGGATAAACAAATCTGCTCAAAATCCTGAAATATCCTCTTCAGCAGGACAAACAAAATGTTTGCATGTGGCTTGAGTGCATGTAAGCCCAAAGCCAGGCAGCTCGTGGGCCACAGACAACAGAGGAAACTACTGTCAGGACACAAACATGAAAACCAGCCCTCCACCAGAAGGCCTGAGATTTAGATAAATTAAAAGGCTTGGGTCCCTGGCTCCTGGAGATGGCTAGACAAGGCAAAAGCATATGCCTGCCTGCCTGGCAACAGCTCACCCTGGCCAGGAATAAACATATCGACATGCGCCAAGGAAAGCTGGCAGAGACAGCAGCCTTGGGCAGAAAGAAGCCAGTGCCAGCCAGCACCAGCATGAGGCTTCCCAACAGACAGTTCTTGCTAAAACAAAGAGGGACAGAGAGAAGAACTGTCAATGTCCAGCCTCCGGGCTTGTACCTAAACTCGAGAGCAGTGCTGGCTAATGGCAGGCCGGATCTGCTCCAAAACCCTAGGCCCAGCGTCTGGGATGCAATCTGAGTAATTTCCTGATGACTCTTTGCTGTATAATGGATTTGAGTGATAAAGGAATTTATGCCCTCAGGACCACATTACCCAGATAATTGAAGATAGAATGAGGGTGGGACAGAAAAAGGAGGGGGAAAGACCTCAATTACATGGATTTCTCCTGCACCCTGAATGAATTCAACATTCCAGTTCCCTATGGCTTTGACATGACTTTTTATCCACAAACTGCCCAGCTGAAAGATTCAAATTCAGTTTCTCAGATACAATGAAACAGCTTTAAGTCTCCTTTAATATGAAACCCAGACCCATTCACACTCTGCCAGCCCTGTCACCAAGAAATGACTTTTGGGTTGAGCTTCACAATCACAAATAAGTACATTAAGATTTAGAGACCCTTAATAGTAAAACAGCACATAAAAGCTAGAAGGCAGCCAGGATGTCTGTACTCACTCTATCTAGCACATCCCTAGTCATAGCTAAGATGCTAATCCAAAGGATGGACAGGTGAATTCCCTGTACCTGCATGCCTGCTTTGCTCCTGCTCCTCTGTCACAGGAACACTGCCCTGCATGACTACGCTGAAGATTTTTCAAAGTCAGTTCTGTTACATTGATGCTGATTTTACCCTCAAAGACTAAGGAGATCATGTTACCAGAAAAACCGTTTTTTAGACCTTTCGTTGGGATTAGTGACAATAAGACAAATGCAAAATCTCACTTGTGCAAAGTAAAACTGGACACACATTCAACTAACCAGAGTTTATTTAGCAAAGAATGAACCATGAATTGGGCAGCACTCAGAATCAGAAGAGGTGGAGAGAACTCTGAAGTATTTATAGATAGAAAACAGAAGTAAAGTACACTGAAATAGCTTGACTGATTATAGCTAAGCCTTTGAACACATTTGAACATGTCCTGATCAGTTGGCAATGTATGATTGGCTAAGACCCAGCTATCTGTTATAAAAACATATCTCTAGTTAGGTTTCAGTTTGTTAATGTACTAAGTTAGGTTGCAGTTCATTGTGCAGGAATTCAAAGTATGAACATAGCCTCAGGCCTATAGCCTTCTGCTTATTTAACCTAACATTCTGTATTCCATACTCAGTGGAAGAAATTCATGAAATGTCAGGATCTAAAAAAAGTCACATAAAACACCCTTAACCCGCCTGCTCCTTCCCATTTTTGGTCCCTCTACTGCTCTATAAGGTAAGAAAAAGGATACCAAAAAGAGCCTTTTTAGGAAAGTTTCTCATAATTTAGTCCAGTTTATTGAGAGATTAAAGAATCTTCATTACAGAATTGTTATTTACCTTGACACACTTTATTGTGTTTATGAGCCTCATTTTGTCAATATTTACAGAACTAAATGGACAAATGTGTAAAATTCAAAGGCTCTGAAATATGACTAGAGCCTTGAAACCTAGCATCAGGGCTATTACAGACGTACACATTGGTAAAGCTGGTAAGTGATGCACAGAATGAGCAAGGCATGGAACCCTGCCTAGGCCCAGTAAAGTCCACAGGAGACTTGGAAGGGTTTTGAGGTGGGGTTGGATGGAGGGCAGTAAGGAGTCGGTAAACAGGTGTTAAACCACTTATTCAAACACTCCCACAAATAGCATGAAAGATTTTCCCAGCATTCTCTTGCTCTCTGTAAGTCACTGTGGGAATAACAGTGGGGTTGGAGTTGAGTTATAACCATTCAGTGAAGCATTTCCTTCTAGACTATACAAAGGAAAAGGGGCTATGTTGGTAAATTTATTGACTATTTCATTAGATCAATATGGAATATGATTTAAAAGGCTTTGCCCGGGCTCTTTAAATCTATGTAATCAAACCAATTAATAAAAAAAGAAAGAAGTTGAAGCATATCCTGTAAGGTGCATCATAAATATATTCCCTTACTTGAGCTTTTGATCTCTCCCAGGTAATTAACAGCTTTAGTTAAGTTTAGTGATTTCTTCATGCCTGGCTATGGTCATAAAAACCCCCAGGCTATGTGTAGCTCTTGGATTTATTATGTTTTTCTTACTGCAAGAGCGTCTCTCACATTCCACTTCCTCCCCCCTTGAGAAAGTTTATGTAGCCATTGCTTTTGCAGCTGTCATGAAAGCTACACTGGCTGGTAAGCTTTGTACTACTTGTGAGTCTGAATACACATGGCTCTTACTGACCAATTCAGTAGCTTCTTTACCCTACAACATGCTATACCACATTATCTCCCCTCTCAACATAGGGAGATGACAATATACAGAAGGCATGAATTCCAAAACGCTGCTCTCACATTACCTCTTTTCTTGACTGCGTTTCTTTCTGAACCAAGAGGGCTCTCCCTAATATAGTTTCTACTATGAAACTTGGGGAGGCCTTTCTTTCTTTAACTATTGATAGTGAACCAGTGTCTCTTCCCACTCCATGGCCACACACCCATCACTCTACCTTCTAATCCTTCTTTCAATTCCAGATGTAGGATTCTAGGCAAACCAGTCAACATTATCACCTGAGGGTACAAAGAAAAGTTAGTGTCCTTCCAATGTCAGAGTCAATGTCATTAAACTCTATGAGACCCAGCTTGGAGATTCACTTTGCTTAATGGGCAGAAGAAGCTAAGGTTTCAAAGGGAGGCAAGTATTTCCCCCCTCTTCTCTCTGTATTTGGCAAGGAACATGATAAACTTCATTACCCAGGAAACTGTACTCCATAGTCCCTCCACAGGCAGGAAGAGGGTCTAAGACTGTTCTGGATAATTTTTTGATAGGCAATCTATTTTTGTTCCCATGAACAGGGAAGTGGGGAAGGCTAACTCACAAGTGCTCTTATGAAGAACCAAAATCAGAGGTATTTCTTGCCCAGACTAAGAACAATAGCAATCTATTAAACTTTAGCTCCCACTCCTTGTGTATTTTGCCCCAATTTAGAGAACAAGGATTTTACCATCTGCATGGGAGATAAAGCAGGCTGATGTAAATTTTCATGGTTAGCTGGGCTTGGTGGCTCACGCCTATAATCCCAGCACTTGGGAGGCAGAGACAGGAGGATTGCTGAGTTTGAGGTTTGCCTGGGCTACATAGTGAGCTGAGGGCCAGCCTGAACTACAAAGCGAGACCCTGTCTCAAAAACAAAACAAAACAACAAAAAATTTTCATGTTTAAATCTCTTTAACCAGCCCTACAGACACATATTCACTCCAACTCTGGACCATCATTCCTTCAAAATGTATTAAGCATCTGCTCAACATTAACACTAAGCTACAAATAATGTGCATGTGATAAAAGATAAGCAAGCAAGCCATACGTAGTCGCACACACTATGATTCCAACAGCCTGGGAGGCTGAGGAAGGAGAATTGCCAAATTCAGGCCCAGAGCAGACAACGTAGCAATTCCTATGAATGTAGCTCAGCCCAAAGAACCAGGGTTAAATACCCAGTACAGCCAAACACACACACACACACACACACACACACACACACACACAAACTACTTACAGAGTTTACCATAAAGGAGATGTCAGATACAAAACTTTATTATTCTTCATAACATGCCTAAAGCCCAAAATAGTTTAATTAAAATCTTCATATTAGTTTAATACAATCAAAACTGCCAATTCCTGAAACATCAGTAATTCACTGAAAAGAGGTAAAAAGCCCTTTGATTATACATCTCTCTTGGAGACCATGTTTAACAAAATAATTTTAAAATTTGGAATTCAAATAATGGTTAAGATGGTACTTAGTGAAAAGTTCACTGGATAGCTAAAAACAATGTATGATTTCTATGTCAAAAAGCTGAGTTTCAAAGACATCAGAGAGGAGTAGAAAACTGACCTGTTCAACCACTGGGATCATGGTATAGTATTGCCTTAAGTAACAAAATTCTTTGAAAAAGAAACCTTCCCTACTAAACTAGTTTATGGAGAAACATACTGTTACAACATTATAATAAATGATAGCTTAACTTCTGAAATTATCACCAGTAATAAGTTAGAGAAATAATAATAATCATTATAAGTTTATCTAACATTTTGGAGCCCTTGCAAGATGTCAAATGCCATGCTAAATGCAGCAAGTGTATAATGTACCCTCAGTAATGGTCACAAGAACCTAGACTGTTGTCTGGTTAGTTTTATTTTCAGGTGAGCATAACAAGCCAGAGGTCCCATAGCTAGTGAGAGCTGTCTGGATTCAGAGCTGATGCTTTTAAACGAATCTTAAATCAATGCAGTTGTGTCACATGTATGCAGTTTAGGTTTAAAATAAGTAAGTAGGTTGGCAAAAGTCCCACATATATCCACAAGTACACAGGGAACAAGATGTGATTTTTCCCTACGAATTTCCTCTTAGCTGAGTGATTTGTAGAGGGACGGCTTTTGTTCTATGCCTCCTTTCCTTTTGTTGCCCTCCAAAGATGCTCAAGTGGTAAAAATCCCCTTCATACATGGAAAATGCTCCTTCCTTTCTCTGCAGGTGCTTGTCTATGTAAGACAACTCTAGGCTGCCTGGTAAAAAGGGAGCTCTGAGAATAGTGTACAATCCCCATCCCTAAAATTAAATTATTATTTTTTATCAATTAATTGGATGAGGATTAGTGGGAAAGAGAGGCTCTCAGCTCAGCAGAACTCTATTGGGTGCCAGATAAAACAAGAAATCTGTAGGGGTACAAGGGTAAGAGAAGGGAGGAGAAACCATAGTAGTAATAACTCTTCAAATCCCCTGGTTTCAGGAGAGGGAAAGCAAACCCCTTCCCAGGAGAAGAGAAGCAACTCACACAGATTTCTCCAAGGGGAGTGCTTAACAGCGTCTGCCCTCCCAGTCTCCTCTGGAGAGACTCCATTGCTGCCCAGGACTTGCTTAATTCTCTGGCACAATGAAGAAGAGCGAATCCCAGGCTAGGTAATTTCTGGCCTCCCTTGGAACACAGAGCAGATATTACTCAAAACACTATTGTGTGAAAAGGAAAGTAGCTTATATCTTGGAGATGTGTGAATAAATCACATTTGTTATAAAAATATTAAGTTATTTGGAATTTAAGTTTTTTTTTTCCAGCTTCTTGGCAAGGAAAAAACAGTGATACAATAAGAAGCCTTTTGAGCTGGGCGTAGGGCTGAATGCTGTAATCCCAGTATTCAGGAGGCAGAGGCAGGAGGATTGCCACAAGTCTGAGGTTTGCCTGGGCTACCGAATGAGTTCAGGGCCAGCCTGAACTACAAAGTAAGACCCTGTCTCAAAAAAACTAAGAAAAAAAAGCACCTTTTAACATTTATTTTTATCTTCCAGCTAAGTCAGTAGGAATTCCGAATACCTTACATGTATATAAACTCCTGCATTTTCCTGATATGATAATGCCTTAGTTTAAGAACGCTTCTGGGGCTGGAGATTTTGCTCAGTGGTTCTGGCACCTGCCTACCAAGCACAAGACCCCTGGTTTGATAGTGTGTAATCACATACAATAATATGGGGCATGGTGACTCGTGCCCACCAGGAATCAGTACCACACACCACAATGCTGGGCGTGGTGGCTCATGCCTATAATTCCAGCATTCCAGAGGCAGAGGCAGGAGGACTGCTGAGCTCAAGGCTTGCCTGGGCTACAGAGTGAGCTCAGGGCCAGCCTAAACTACAACGCGAGACCCTTGTCTCAAAAAAAAAAAAAAAAATGCTTCTCCAGGCCGGAGATTTAGCTCAGTGATTCCGGCACCTGCCTCGCAAGCTCAAGGTCCTGAGTTCGATCCCGGTAACTACATAGAATGCTGGACATGGTGACTCATGCCCACCAGCCATGAATACCACATACCACAGTGCCAGGCGTGGTGGCTCACGCCTGTAATCCCAGCACTCGGGAGGCAGAGGCAGGAGGATTGCTGAGTTCGCGGCGGCTTGCCTGGGCTACATAGTGAGCTCAGGGCCAGCCTGAACTACAAAGCAAGACCCTGTCTCAAAAAAAACAAAAACAAAAACAAAAACGAATGCTTCTGTTTGCAAATAGTCATTCAGTTCATGAACAGAAGTGTGGCAAAATTTTGCTTCCATCTGTGAACTTCACATTGGGACAAGCACTACCACACTAACATGTATCTTTCTCAGAATTGTGGAATGAATTAAGTTTATAAAACAAAGCAACACTGTACACTTGATAAAGTGTGCAGATAAGGAAACTGAATCACAACATATGTGTACACATAAGAGAATATGAGAGACAGACAGAGAATCACTGAAATCTTGAGAACACTGGAGTAAAATTCAGCATGTGCTAAAAAATGACTGGGAGCCCTACTTAGCCTTCTAGATTAAAAAAAAAAAATGTTCCCAGAGGGGCAGAGGTAATACTTGTCTTTCTCATCAATGCATTTCTAGTGCCTGGCTTGGGGCTTGGAATATGACAAGGCACTCAATAAATAGCTCTAGATTTAATGGCCAAACCAATGAATAAACCACAAAACATATCTTCCCCAACTTCTGAAAATTACAACTAGTTTCCCACATTTATCCCTACTCAACAAAACAAGCTCCAAAGTAAAGTAAACAGATCCATAGGTAATAAATTACAGACAGTTTTTATCCCACACTAGAGGAGCTGTCTACACAAAGTCTCCTCCAAACAACATATACTTCTGAATTTACAAGACTAAAAATGAGAGAGACAAGCTAAAATGTACATGGAGCAGGAATGCTCTCATTCCATGTATTATTTTGCCTTTTCTGAAAATGTCTTCCCAACTTCTATGAGCAAATTCCATTCATCTCCCCAAGCTCTTCCCCTCCTCCTCACCCATAATATTACCTCACCCTCTGCTTCTTTTTCAGAAATCTGTCTTTGGTACTAATTCATATATACACATGCCATGTATGTAAAGGAGCATTACCAAGTGGGTGGTTCTTGAAAATCAGCCATTCATCATACATATTGATCACTGGGGTGGTATGGTATGAATCAGAGAGTAGCAATCATTAAATCAAAGATTTATACGAGTAAAAGAGCACCAAAGCAATTCATCAATTCCATACTGCCCTTGGTGATTAATTAGGTTCTAACCTGACAGCTTAGAAGCTGGTCCACAATTAAGGCTATTACAGTTAGAGGTAGGTTGCTTTTTAAATTTGTCTTTCCCTTTTAGAATGAAAATAAATAAATAAAAGAGGAGATCACTAGTCTGTCATTTTGTTCCTTTCCATTATAGCACTTATCACAGTTTGTAAATGTAAGGTTTCTGATGAGATTATATATTTTTATTTTCTCTCTCCATTACTTCTAATGGTTCAGGGAGCCTTATTGCCTCCAACACCACTTCTAGCACTCAGTAACTGCTGAAATGATACACGATAAGCAAAATGAGTTCATTAGCAGATGTTTCTAATACTAGAAACCCTGTTGCAGCTTCACCCAACAATGGGTCTTCCAATGGCTTCCTCTAGATCCTGGCCTTTGAAAAACAAAGGTGAATCTTTCTAGACTGAAAAACCACTCTGGAAAAATATCTGGCTGTAAACACTAAAGCTGAAATCATGCAATTCTTGTAAATCAGCAATTCAATCCTGGGTTCACCAAAATATGAACAAATGTTCACCAAACAAAGATGTTCATAGAAGCACTGTATGAATATTCCAACTGAAAACAACACAACTGTTACTCAACAAAAGAATAAATAGTGTGGGGAGTTTCAATAGCATAAAACTACACAGCAATGAATATGAATAAATATAGCCTCATGAAACAACATGGATAAATCTCATGAACACACTGACAGAATGAAACCAAACACAAAGCAGTATAATGCTATGTGTTTCTAAGTGATGCTCAAACATAGGCAAAATTATAGCATCAAAATTTGGGACAATGGGGCTGGAGGTTTAACTCAGTGGTTCTGGTGCCTGCTTCGCAAGTGCAAGGTCCTGAGTTCGATCCTGGTAACCACATACAATGCTGGGTGTGGAGACTCACGCCCACCAACAATCAATACCGCATACCACAGTGCCAGGCGTGGTGGCTCACGCCTGTAATCCCAGCACTCGGGAGGCAGAGGCAGGAGGATTGCTGAGTTCCAGGCTTGCCTGGCCTACACAGTGAGCTCAAGCCAGCCTGAACTACAAAGTGAGACCCTGTCTCAAAAAAAAAAAAAAAAAATTGGGACAATGATTATCTTTGAAGGGTTCATGAGTGACCAAGACACCAAGTGACCAGGACCCCAGAAGCTTCTGGGACACCGACCAAGTCCTATGTTTTCTTGGTTACTCCATTGTATTCTTCTGTGAAAGCTGATCAAGATATTTTCTGAAAAAAACAAGTATATAGTTGTATGATTAGTACTGCTTTTGCTACATGTTATATTTAAAAATTCAGCAGTTCCCAATAATCCTCAAAATTATACCAGAAAATCAGGGTATGCATTCCTTGAAGGTTTCTCACACAATGTTAGTTCACTTTTTATATATTCTCTCATTTAATCTTTATAGGATTCAATCTGACAAGTATGAACTCAGTGATAAAAGAATGAAGCATTCAATGTCTGAGCCTCAGATTCAAATCTGTACAACTAGGAATAAAATGCATGCCCCTACAGCAGAAGTTAGATAAATATACACTGGAATATGACTATGAGGGTTCAAATCCCCGCTAAATAGCTTAACTATCTATACCAATTTTATAAAATATTTAATTTTTTTCAGGCTTTTCATCTGCACAACATGATGACTAATAGCATCTATCTCACAGGATTTATACAAGGAGTACAGTACAATTTATATAAGATAATCACAACACATAGTATGTGCTAGTCCTCAGTCCATAGTAGATATCTACTAATACTATGTACAGTGGATGCTCAAGTTATGACCAGCCTAACACATGAACAACTTGGGTTATAACCAGGATTTTAGTTTTAACTTATGAACAATGTCTTGAGCTGTAACTCGAATGCTGGCCACATATCCTTCCAGATAGTTTCAGATACAGATTTAAACCTTAAGTAGTTCTGGAAGGAGCATTACAGCATCCTTTCCTGTGTGGAGTTAACTAAGAAATCCTAGGCCAATGTCTCTCTAAGGACACTGAGATCTGCCTGTATACAGGACAGTGACTTAGAAGGCTGTGGAGAAGATCCTAAGCTTTCAATTGACCAACTTGAATTACAATCAGCCCTGAGGAAGGAATTAAACTCATAAGTCAAGGGTCCATTGCAATTGATATACTTACTCTTACTAAAGGATATATAATTAGCAGGTGCTATCTATTTAATTAGTGTAATTTTAGTAAATCAAAATTATCACTAAAGAGCTCTATTCATTTAGGATAAATTGGGAATATTTTATTCTTGATTCCTAATTATATAGATGAAATAATTGTTATACAGTATCAGCTTCCAAAATCTTCAAGTGAAGATGATGTCTATTCCATTCATTATTATATCCCTGAAGCCAGACACATAGTACCTCTCAAAAAAATTTGGTTAAACTGGGCGTGGTGGCTCATGCCTATAATCCCAGCACTCGGGAGGCAGAGACAGGAGGATTGCTGAGTTTGAGGCTTGCCTGGGCTACACAGTGAGCTCAGAGCCAGCCTGAACTACAAAGTGAGACCCTGTCTCAAAAAAAAATTTTTTTTTGGTTAAATGTATACCTAAATAATTCCCCAGTTTACCCATTCATCTCTATAGTTCATATCCATCCCAAAGAGGCCTATTTACAGAAATATTTTCTATCCACACAAATCACTATATTAGTTCATAACTGTATATGCACTAATTCTTTTAAAAGGAACAACTTGTATGACAAATAAAATAACAGCAATATCTTCTAACAACAATTTATCATGTGTTCCAAACTGTAAACTGACAATATATCAAAAGCTGACTGATCCTCAACTTTTTATAATACTATTCTAAAGCCAAGTATAGTGAGACCTTCAGCCTTAGAACTTAAATCCTACATTCATTTACTTACTGACCACATGTTTATTAACTACCTTGCATCTGTATTTAGTGATCTCAATCACAAATAAGAAAAACTTCAGGTAAATTTGATCTGAAAGAAATTTCTGTGGTACATGACAGAAGTCCACAAACAGTTGTTCAGCTTTGTTATTTGGTTTGCTTCACAGTTCACTGTTCATCAAAGACATGAGATCATTCCAGTTCTGTCACTGGCTTCAGTCAAATTGGCAATCTGTTGACTGTAACTGTTGAAGGCTTTGATTGTCTATCCAAAAAGTCACACTGTACCCCTTCTTTCTCACAGAAGTCCAGTTTTGTTCATATATCAGAATCAGAGTAGAGATCAGTGTAGTTCATCCACTCCTCCCAATTGGTTTAATGAGCTAAGCCAATTATGTTAATTTTATTGGTCAGTTATAATGACTGAAAACCCACCTCTCCCAAATCCATGGCAATGAAAGAGGAAATCATTTTTGGCCCTTCCAGGAATGTTTGTTTCTACTCATACCAAAGGACTGCAACTCTGGAACTCGACTCTTAGACATAGGTGCTCCTGGAATCAACTAATCCTACAGGAGTCCTATCTCAGAACTTTCTGTTGTAATAAAGTATAAAACAAACCCTTCTGGGTTTGGGATTTAGCTCAGTGGTTCTGGCATTTCCCTGGCAAGCACAAGGCCCCAAACTTGATCCCTGGTACCATACACCACAATGCCGGGCGTGGTGGCTCACACCTATAATCCCAGCACTCAGGAGGCAGAGGCAGGAGGATCGCTGAGTTCAAGGCTTGCCTGGGCTACATAGTGAGCTCAGGGACAGCCTGAACTACAAAGCAAGACCCTGGCTCAAAATCAAAACAAAACCTTTCCTTTCTTTTCAGACTCATGACCTTGCACTTATGAGGCTGGCACTGGAACCACTGAGCTAAGTCCCCAGCCCAAATAAATCCTTCTTTTACAGGATTATTTTAATTGAGTCTTGGAGAAATTTACAGCTAGAAGCACTATGATCCACAGTTCTATCCATATAAATACAACTAATTCCAAAAGAAAAAGAAAGTGATCTCTTTCTGGGATATTCCTTCAAAATAAAGGAATATTTGCTCCAAAAAGTCCTAACCTTTCTCCCTCCCTCCATTACTTCCCTTCAACTCTAACTACCACTATGAGGTCACATGAACACTGTTTAACCAATAAATGCTATTTAATCATGAACCCAGTCAGATCCATGCTGGGAATCTGGAATTAAGTGCACCCACTCTTCAGGTAACAAGCTGAACTGGGCAGAATTGGGGTTCTGCTGTATCTTGCTTATCATCACATGTATAACGTGTGCTCAAAGTCTGAATCCTTCCACCAGACTTCATTTCTGAACTCTATGTATCCTTTTAACTCTAAGCCACATCTCTAATAACTCAACTTGAACTCAGGTCCAAATATGGTTTTTGCTAACACACTGTATCTAAAGTAAGGTCAAACGGTTTGTCAGTACCTCCTAGTAACTCTGCAGAGCTGTGGAGAGAATTCCAAAAGACATGGATACACACTACGGTCCTAACTTGCTTCCAGGCACATTTCTAACACTCTCATTTCCCATCAAATTTTTCCCAACTTAAGTTGTCAGACCTGCTGGATCCTAGAGAACCATTCTCCAAACTGCAAAGTGCTTTTGCTCGTTTGGTGTAGTAGTGAAGAGGGAGTTCAATTCTCTTCTCTTGTCTTCTCATCTGCTAGCCTGGTAGTTTTGGGGCAAGTTGTTAAACCTCTCAATGCTTTTGTTTCCTCAACCATAAAATGTAGTGATAATTATAGTTCCTGAAATGATGTAGACAGAATTAAATGAGATTATGCATGAAATGTACTAAACATAGTACCAAGAAAGTAAAATGTAGCTCCAAGAATACCAGCTATTTCTAATGTTTCTTTTTTTCTCTCTCCCCTTCCCTTACTATGTCATCACAAAGCTATATCATCACAATTAGCAGAGATAATTGACTAGCCATACTGGCTGGGTGTTGTCAGTCAGTCAAATAGCTTGAATTCTTTTCTCATTGATTAGACAGACTTGCTATCTGAAATAGCAGTTAACTTGGGCAATTAAGTGGAAAAGAACATATAATATTTATATGGTAATTTCTCTACCCTGAGCTTTCTCGAAGGCTGCAAGACTGAACCTCTGTGGATCAGGCCTGCGTGGCTTCATTTTCCTTGGGCCATGTTCCTGGCTGTGAGCCAGCTGCTTTCCACTGCCTCAGAGAGGCTGAGCTCCAAGAATGCCTTGGGGACTCAACTTCATTGACTCACAAAATCAAAATATACAAATCCCCCTTTTAAACTATGATATATAACTGGGAGAATATTGCCTCTCCACTGCATTAAGGCCCGCCCTATTACCTTATGGAATTACCCACAGTGGCAGAAATCCATTCACCTGATCCACTGACACCCTGGGGGCAGCTCAGATAGCATAAAGCCAATTGATAGATGTATATTTGATATATATTTTATGCCTGGAATTTATGTCTTCTGCATGTTTCATTTGCCATTCTGACTCACTTTATGCCACAGGAGAACTAGGGAAATTCAAAAGGGACAGAAAAAGAAACAGCATAGGAGGAACAGGGTGGAAATCAAAATAGCAATTTTTCTTTCAGATCTGGGACCTTTCACCAGAGCATCCTGATCAGCTTTAAAGCACAAAGGAAGTATCCCTCCTTTTTTCCTCCCAGCAAGGAGTTATGAGGAGGAAAGGAGCTAAACTAGAAGACAAGAAAATCCTTTCCCTGGACCCTAGCAGCAGGTCCCCACTACAAAGTGTGAGTGTGTGTACATATGTGTTTGTGGATGCCAAAGGCATGAACCATAACAAAGCTAAAAGTATACAATCATATTCCATACAGTTAATGAGACCCTGCTATATATTTGACCTTATGTTATGTTCCAAACACACTGGGAAAAGGTCAAGGCTGATATTCAGCCCATGTTACTATGTTCAAGAATGGACACTGATCTGCCCAAGATCATGGCTTCTGGAGAGACTAGAACTCAGACTCAGCCTTGCATGCCCTCCTTACCTTGCTGATGTAGGTATAAACACATAAGAATTTTAGAAGAAGCCTCCTTCATAATCATATAAACAAAGAATGATTCCTGTAAACAGTCCTCTAAGTTGTATTCATGTCCTTTTTTAAAGATGCAGATATGGAAGCAATAGGTTTTGTGAAGTAAGAAGAAAATATTCCAGGGGGAAAGAGGGAGAAGTAAAGAAGGAAAAGAAAAAATTTGATGATAAAACAAAAAAATGGAAATAAAGCTTATTTATAATAGAGGCAGGGTTTTGTAGAGAGGGTAGGGGAATCAGAAAAATAAGAATCAAGGCATATCACGTATAGGTACAAATTCTTACTGTGGAATGTAATCATGATGTGTGTCTAAAACATACCAATCAACTCAATAAAGAAAAAAAAAGGGTTGACTCTATATGCACATGAAGGTATGACATGAAAATACAGTGACAGTCTAAATTTTTTAAATTACTATAAGACATACTGCCATTTTAATCCCCCTTCAAAATACTCTGCCTCTCTCACATCAGATATTTTCATCTTATCATTATGCCACTTTCTGAATCAGTTCTGAAAGTTCTTTTCTTGAATTGTACTGGCATGGCTGCCTCAGTGTCCTGAATCAACTCAGTACAGGTGTCTTCCATGGTCATTTTGACTTTGGAAAAGCAGAAGCTGGACAGTTTCATATCTAGTAAGATAGATGAGGACATACTGTAATGTTTTTATGGTCCTGTCTGTCTTTGGATCATACTTGGCAGCAGAATTTGCCGCATTATTTATCATATCTCATAAACACACTCATGAAAGAAGACTTCTAAAACTGATTCAGAAAGTGGCAAAACTATGGGATAAGTGCATTCAAAGCAAGGAGGCATGTTCAGAGGGGGTGAATGACAATGTGTCTTTACTGTAGTAATTTTTAAAATTTAAGTATGTATCATACTTTTATCAGCTCTGTGTGTAACAGATATACATGTGCACACACAATTTAAGATAGTAATTTTTTGTTAATTCTATAGAAAATGAAACTGAATATGAGAAGATTAATTAATTTCTAAGTCATTCAAAACATAAAGACAGTCTGACTCCAGGAACTCAGCCATTAACTCCACCACACTACATTTCTGTCATCAAGGGAAAAATGAAAACTTACATCTAAAAAACAATTGACAATAACACTAGATTTGCTATTGGTTCAATACCTGGCACATTAAGAGTGTGGGACCCAGGGAGAAACGAAATCAACCAATCTTGTCACCTTGAATTAATTCCCTGTGCTCCACTGGCTAAACTGCTCTGCTGTTCTTTGCTACCCAGTATGGCAATCATTTCTTTCAATTTACCATGTATTACTAAGCATGCAGTATGTGCAAAACTCTATATAGTACCTTGATAGTAGGGTGTGAACAAGAAAAATTTAATCCTTATCCTCAGCCTTTAGGGTAAAGCATATATTAAAGTTTAAGTCATAAAAGAAATAAAAAAATTAAGCCAGACTTTTCATGAACTTTTCACTGGAAAACATTGAGTAAGTCATGTAGTTTGTTCCAAATGCAGAAATCTCCACAACTCTCCTAACATAATTATGCAGCCTCAGCTAGAATTCTCAAAGCCACAAGGCCTCCTCTTCCAATAGAAGAACACTACAGTTTAATCATAAGCTTTTCCATATACTGAATCTACATCCTCTACACTAAAGTAGATGCTGTTCTCCTAAATTTGCATGCTACAGTCCAAAGGCACAAGAATCTATCCTTTTTTAATACTACATCCCTTCAACATAACTGAAGATAGCTATCAAGGAGCCTTCATGTTGTCTTTGAGACCCAACATCACCTACTCCCTCAAACACTGTTGTTAGGCTATGGGTTCCCAGTCCATTGCTTAGTAAATAGTGCATGTTGGATGCTACTGAATTTGCCAAAGACAAAATAAAAAAAACTAGAAAGAATATCTTAAATGTGAACTGACCAAAAGAGAAAAAAGGAACTGTGATCCAACATAAACATGATGCTCATTCCTACTAATAACTTCATTCATTTTTAATTTTTAATATTAGTTACACAGGGGCCAGAGATTTAACTCTGGTTCCGGCACCTGCCTCGCAAATCTAAGATCCTAAATTCGATCCCTGGTAACCACATACCACGGTGCCAGG
>PVIC010023937.1:0-26310 GCA_004025085.1 Thryonomys swinderianus
AAAAAAAAAAAAAAAAAAAAAAAAAAAAAAGGAAAGAAACAGCAAAGAAAAAGAAGGTACAAAGGACATAGTTTGTTTTCTAATTATATAACTAAACAGAACAAGAAAGCTGAGATTTCAAAACCTCTCTTTTTGAAAGCTTGAAGAATTCATTCATTGCTGGGAACTGAACATCCTATAGCTTTGTGGATGGGAGTCACATGCTCTATCACTGAGAGTCACCTCCAGCCCTAGTAATCCCTCCCATTCATTCATTTTGTTCATGAGACAGGGTCTTACTATCTAGGAATCCCTTTAAGAAATGGTTATTCTTGCACTGCTGTTAGTAGTTTTTAAAAAAATACTGAAATTAAAAATCAATGTAGTTTAAAAAAATCTTCTAGGATCTCTGATAAAACTGAATAAGAATTAAAAGGGAAAATAAAATTTTATTAGTTTTTCATTCTTTACCCAAAACATACAAGCCTTTCACTCATCCTCTCCCTTTTGCTTATGCAGATAGATTCCACAATTGGCTTTTCACTATCACAGAGCTTTCCTCTGCCATTCCATGTGAAGGAGCTCCAACTCCAAATCATTTTCCAGTCTTCGATCTCTGCTAAACAGATAAAACCACAAACTGATACTCATGCCTCAAAGCTCTTGATATTCTGACTGAACTGTCTAGTCTTATGTAGTGACTAAAAGTACTACTTGGCTTCATGCCCATGTATACTCATCCTTTGTTTACCTATATTCTGGAGAAGTATCCCTTTATTACTCAAAATCAGATCACATCCCTTTCTGCCAACTCTGAGCTCTATTAAGTCCTTTTGTTTGCATCTTTATTACTTCCCTTTTTATTGAATCTTTTTCCTCGGTGGACAAATATGTTCAAGTCTCCCATACTCAAACATACCAAATTCCCTTAGGGGAAGATCAGTTAAACTTTGTCCAGCAGACTCTCAGAGGTCACAAGTAGGAACTATTATTAATCATAATTTAAAAACTAAATTTCAAGGCTTGAGAAAGCTTAAAAGAAAGAGGAAAGTCTGACACAGAGAATTACTGAGAATTTGAAGAGGAGATGATCAGACAGGAAAAATTAGCTGTTTTCCTCAGTGAACAGAAAACCACTGTCTGGCCTCTACCTATCCCTGAGGTCCACAGAGCCAAAATCGTGAAGACTTCTGGATTTTTTTCTATTCATTGGATGTGAACTTTTCCTTATTGGACTTATAGAAGATTTTATGTCTATCTATGAAATGGGACTTACAACTTTTATCTTATACTAGCAGTTACTGTGTATGTCTGCTTCTAAAACCTCATTTGTAAGTGAAGTCTCTTGAGGGCAAGATCTGTATTTTATTCACCAGTTATCCCTGCAAAGTACCTAGGATGATCCCTTCAGTCACATCTTTTGTCACACAGGAGCAGATGTATAAAATACTATTTTTTTAAAAGCCTTCTATGGATATCTTACATATCATTACCCTCTGTAATTAATACAAATCACTACTAAACTTACCAGTCTGGCAGAGTTCCAACCATGAAGCTGCCTTACCATCTTCCTTTACTCAGGGTCATTGTACCTTTGTAAGACAGTGTTGTGAAAGCTAAGTATATAAACACCAAACCAGTGCCTAAAAATTAAAAACACTGCTCATTAAAAATGCAGATTCCTGGGCCAGGGATTTAGCTCAGTGGTTCAGGCACGTGCCTCACAAGCGCAAGGTCCCAAGTTTGATCCCTGGTGCCACATTCCACAATGTTGGGGACTGAGCTACCACTAGATCCCAGCAATCAGTACCACATACCACAATGGCCTGGTGTGGTGTGTCATGCCCATAATTCCAGAACTCAGGAGATAGAGGCAGGAGAATTGCTCTGAGTTCAAGGCTAGCCTGGGCTAGAAAGTGAGTCCAGGGTCAGAACAACAAAGTGAGACCCCGTCTCAAAAAAAAAGCAGATTCCTGTAGCCCCATTCTGGAGATTGAGTAGGTCTTTGGTGAAGACCCAAGAATCTAGTGAGTATGTCTTGCAGTGAGTTTTAGGCAATGAGTCTTTTTCACAAAAAACAGTGAAGTATATGGTAGGTATTCTATTGGAAGTTTATTTCTACATTGTAAAATTACTTGCCAATTTCAAGATTCTTAAGATGGTGTGATTTTTCAGCACAGATCAAATATCTTTCATGTAAAATATATGATAAATCAAAGTTAAGAAAAATATCAGAACCAACTCTTAATTATTGAAGTAAAGTTTTGTACAACTATTTTCCCAAAGAAAACAAAAATTTCATGAAGGAAAAAAACCTATCGCACCAAGAACTAAAAATAATCTACTGAAGAATCAAGATTAAAAATTCAGCTGGGCATGGTGGCTCACGGCTGTAATCCCAGCACTCGGGAGGCAGAGACAGGAGATTGCTGAGTTCAAGGTTTGCCTGAGCTACGTAGTAAGCTCAAGGCCAGCTTGAACTACAAAGCAAGACCCTGTCTCAAAAAAAAATTAAAAATTCATACCGAAGAACTGAGAAAGCTCAAATATAGATCATATAAGGATGAGGAAGGCTGATTTAAACATTAGAAGCTTATTTTGCAATGAAAGAATTTTAATCTTCTTCACTCTAACATTTTACAAATGGAGAAAGACACAAAACCTAAGAAGCAAACAACAAAGTCTGCCATCTTAAAATAGAAAATTAATAAACTCAGCATGGCAGGTCAGAAACACAGGACAGTGTTCAAATCATCTGGATTATTTCATAACCTGTCAACAGTTACAGAAACTTAGCCCCATTTCTACATCTTTAAAATGAGGAAAAGAAAATTTAGCATACCCATTTATCATAAGGTTCAAATGATAGGATATGAAAAGAGCTGGAAAATGTTCACAATTTTATAAATATCAAATTTATAATTCAAGTAGAAAATAGCTAGAAGAGTAAAATCTCCAACCAAGTCTACCAGACCCAGTGTAAAACATTTTAACTACATATTTTAAAAGATGAATAGAAGAAAGTATGTATACCCTTTCACTTTCTTTTTAAACAGAGTAACTGCAGAATTATAATATTGTACTAAGTTTGTATGGTCAATGAAACAAATGATCACATATTTGGTAATAAAACCAAAGACCCATCTGCTTTCTTCCAAGACAGTAATCTTTATCTTAACTACATACTTCTCTGGTGGCTGACTGTTGAATAGATTCGTCAGATGTGTTAAAGTTCTAACCCCAGAGTATGTACTGTGATGTTCTTTGGAGAAGAATTTTTGCATATGTATTTAAGGATGGATTCAGACGGGGTCTTACATCCCAAGACAGGGGACCTTATGAGAGAAAGAGACAAAGAAAAGGAATGAAACCATGTAAAAGAGTTGCAGATGAGATTTACACTGCTGCACATCAAGGTAGAGGCTGAAAGAGGCAAGCAAAGAATCTCCCTAGAGCCTTCAGAGGAAGCTGCGCCATACTGACACCTGCTGTCAAATTTCTGACCTCCAGAATGTTGAGAACACATTTTTGGGTTTTAAACCACCAAATATATGATCAGTGGTTCCAGTGACCCTAGAGAGTAAAATAAGTTCTCTTTCACCTTAATAGTTTTTTATGGTTAGTCTCCCAAGCTCACAGTCTATAATAATTCCTGTACAGTCAATGAAGTGACTCAAACATGAGAAACGTTAAGAGTAGTGGAGGGGAAAGGAAATAGAGAATAAAGAATATTTGAGAAGCTTCTCAATGAAAGCTAGGATGGAAGGGAAAAGCCATTCAAACAGTTATTTACTGAATGCATGTCTTCTATGTTCAAGACACTGAGCTTGCTGATAGAGATAAAAATGTTAAAATTCCCAACAAGATGTATGTAGTCTCAGATGCAAGAGGAATTTCCAAGGAAATTAAAAAGTACAGAAAGAAGTATGATGACAAGGCTGTAAAAGTTGCTAAAGGGTCAACTAAACAAAGGAAGTAAGATGATGACCCAGAGAACTGACCCTACTCGGATGCAAATCCCTTATTTTTGTATCTTTCTTTCATAATATCCCATGTACTCCCAATAACTAGACACTTTTTCTGGGATGTGATCAATCATGAAAATGAGTACAGCAGGTAACTTTAGCAGAAACTTTGTGTTCCATGGTCCCTTATGCTAGTAATCCCTCATATTTGGGCCTTTTACAGACTGTCCCTTCTCCAATACTCAGTGACATTTGTTGTCCACTTAGCTAATGACCACTCATTTTTTAAAAACTTAACAGAAGTGGCATATCTTCTAATAAACTTTTCATAACACATGTCCTCTTTCACAAAATGAATTAAGTATTCTGATTTTTTAATATAGAGATTTTTCTGGCGAAGGGTATAACAGATTTGACTGAGGGGGGTAAACATCCTCTGCTATCGTGGCTTCAGGGAAAAGAACACTGGCAAGTTTTTTGAGATTAGCTTGGTCACCCTGAGTGTGGCATGGATGCCAGAAAATGAAATTTAGACCTGCATTCTGGGCAGCAGAAGAAATCAGGCCTCAGTGAAGAGTAAAATGGACCTTAAAAGCACATTTATAAAGATGTACATGTACAGGGTACACAGCAACTCTTTACTGAGCAACTGAGTTGTATACACAATGGTGAATGGCCAGAACTTGTTAGTTTATTCTTTCTCCTGCATCCCCTTGCCAGCCTGCCGTGTGATACTGGGTGTCAAACATAAGGCCTACTGTGCCACAAGTGAACAATGCACTATATTCCCAGCCCTACAATACATTCTTTTTTTTTTTTTCTTTTTGAGACAGGGTCTCGCTTTGTAGTTCAGGCTGGCCCTCAGCTCACTATTGGAGCCCAGGCAAGCCTGGAACTCAGCAATCCTCCTGTCTCTGCCTCCCGAGTGCTGGGGTCACAGGCATGAGCCACCACGTCCGGCACAGTGGTATGTAGTATTGATTGCTGGTGGGCCTGAGTCCCCACGCCCAGCACTGTATGTGGTTACCGGGATCGAACTCAGGACCTTGCACTTGAGAGGCAGGCGCTGGATCCACTGAGCTAAATCTCCGGCCCTACTCCTAGTTTTCTAAAGAATCTCCACACTGATTCCACAGTGGTTGCACCAGTCTACACTTCCAACAACAATGGAGCAGGGTTCCTTTTTCCCCGCAGCTCCAGCAGCATTTGTTATTGCTTGATATTATCATGTGTATGTGCTATTTTTGTTTAAAAAAATAAATCAACAAAAGTCTGTATATGAAGCTGGAGATTTAGCTCAGTAGTTCTGCCGCCTGCCTAGCAAGCTCAAGGTCCCTAGTTCGGTACCTACAGGTAACCACATACAATGATATGATATTGGGCATGGTGACTCACACCCACCAGCAATCAGTACCACACCCCACAAGGCTGGGTGTGGTGGTTCATGCCTGTAATCCCAGCACCCAGGAGGCAGAGGCAGGAAGATTGCTGAGTTCCAGTCTTGCCTGGGCTATACAGTGAGGACAGGGCCAGCCTGAACTACAAAGGAGACCTTGTACCCCCCCCAAAAAAAGTCTGTATATGATATGCACTTCATAAATGGAAAATGCCTGAAAATTATCTTCATCTTTAATCATTTTTCACTTTCTGTAACATTCTTTAATGTTAATTCTGTCACCTGTAACACTTTTGATTTTCACTAACTTTACCAGAGATAAATAAGGTTGTTATTTGTCATGGCCAAGTGGAATGACTAATGATCTTTCTAATCTACAATGGCCATACCAGGGGTGAATGAGAAAAGGCTACAGAATTAAAAGACTTTACATTCAATATATAACTGTGCTATATTACAACATGAATATGCAGATATACATAATGTTTTAGCCAACAAAGAACCACAAATAGGGGAAGGCTTCAAAATTATAATGTAGCTGAAAAACTCCTATTGCCTAATGACACCGTAGATGGAATTTCAGCTGTCTTAATGTCACAGTGAATCGTGTTTTGTGGTGTTACTAGTGTAAATCAAACCACTGTGTTAAAAAAAGTTCAGCACATTTATAGTATGTAATACTTGACAATAATAATAACTCATGTATAATAATGTTTATGTATTTATTATATACTTTTTATCATTATTCTCTCTAAAGCAATCAGGTCTTTCAGGAAATATTTCAGAAGAAACCACAGATGAGATCCATGCATGTCTGTGCTATGGAGGCCTTACAGTGGGACAACATGTGGAAGTGAAAGGCATGGATGTTGATGATCCTGAACCTGTGAAGGCCTAGGCTACTGTGTATGTTTGTCCCTTATTTTCAGTAAGAAAGCTTTAAAAGTTAAAAAAAAATGAGGAGAAAAAAAGTTTACGGTATATGAGTTGTAGGAAGGTAAACAAGACATTCTGTAGTTAGGGCTGGCCCTTGAAGACTCACAAGTACAGTCAAGGAGCCAACTGGAGGAAAACCAAAAGACATTGACTGATGGTCAACATTACAAAAGGAGAAAACTACCCCACCCACATAGCAGTTAACACTGATTTATATTGGAGGTAGGTTTCACCTGGGTGGAGGCCAAGATCTTAGCCCACCCCTCCCAGGAAAGTTCCTTGACTAAAAATCCTTGTATACTTGCTAAGTGACTTGCTTTCCCTTCCAATCCCTATTTAATCAATGTTACCTAAGTGACTGCACTTGCAATGTTACTGGTTGACTATAGTTTTGTCCTATCTTGAATCCACCTTTTGAGGATTGTGTGGGCTACATAATGAGCTCTGGGCCAGCCTAAACTACAAAGTGAGACAGGGAGACAGGGAGACAGGGAGGGAGGGAGGATCCAAATACAAATTGGACATGGTGGTTAATCAGCTAATCAGTACTCTGAGAGGCAAGGCAAAAGAATCACAAGTTCAAGCCCAATCTGGGGCATTTATGAGACAATTTTTTTTGAAAAGAAGACGGCTTGGGGATTTAGATTGAGGGGTGCTGCTTCCTTGTAAGAGCAAGGTCCTCAGTTTGATCCCCAGAACAGCAAAACAAAGGCCCTGGGCTACAAACCAATCCAAAGCCTACCACAACCTACCAAACACAGCCAGACAAGGTGGTGCATGCCTGTCACTGTAGCACTCAACAAACACTGGGCCCAAAGATTTAAGCACACCCAGGGCAACAAAATGAGCTCCTATCTCAAAACCAAAACAAAACAAATTTAGGGCCAGAGATTTAGCTCACTGGTTCCGCTGCCTGCCTAGCAAGGGCAAGGTTCCTGATTCGACCTGGTGACCACATGCAACAATACTGGGTGTGGTGACTCATGCCCACCAGCAATCAGTACCACATTACCAGTGCCAGGTGTAGTGGCTCACATCTGTAATCCCAGCACTCTGGAGGCAGAGATAGAAGGATTAAACATTTTTAATTATCTGAAGGATCAAGAGACAAGCCATTTCAGACCAGTCAGCTATCCAAGACATGCTTAGACAGTTTTTCTTGGGTTCCTAAACATTGAATTTTTACTAAATTTCTTCCTTCCTTCAATCCTCCTGCCTCTGCCTTCTAAATGATGGGATTACAGGCATGAGCCACTACACCCAGTACTGTTGTATATGGTTACCAGGGACTGAACTCAGGACTTTGCACTGGCTAGGCAGGTGCGGGAACCACTGAGCTAAATCTCTGGCCCCTAAATTTCCTTCTTGAGCTCATTAGAATGGGTTTCTAATCCTTGTAATTAAATAGGTTCTTTCCAAGTCTCTAAATCACTACTGAACTAGAATGGTCACAACACTAAATTAAACAAAGTTCCTATAAATACAGGTATCTGGGAAAAAATGAATCTTGATAGACTATTTTGATAATGTGATGAATATTATATACTGTTCAGATTTTAAAGTCAGTTGTGTATTTACATTCTTTCATTTAGTTACCCTGTTCTTTTGAAAAGGAAGCAAAAAGGTTTTTCAAGATTAACTATGAGGACTTACTATACGCGCACACACACAAAGACAGATACCAGGGAAAGTGAAGAGGGCTGTCTCTACACTGTTTGGTCCTAAATACAATACACTTCAAAGAGATAAGCACACTAGGTTATTAATGACCCTTCTGGTTTTTCCTTATTGTTTCTACCACTTGTTCTTTAACCTTGTATAACAGGCAGAATAATGTTCTCCAGATGATGTTCCTACTGATTCCTAGGACTAACATTTTTATATGTAAATTACTCTACAAGGTAAAGGAGAACATGTAGATGTGATTAAATTCAAACCTTGAGAACTTGGTGTATTTCTGTGATCCCAGCTAGCCTGGTAGCTGGGGTGTGGATTTCAAATTCCAGGCTGACCTAGTCAATTTAACAAAATCCTGCCTTAGCTTAAAACAGAAAGGTCTTGGGATACAGGTCAATGACAGAGTGCTTGCCTAGCATTCATAGATCGACCCCACCCCCCAGCTCCATCCTCAGTAGAAAAAGATATAATCCCAGTGAACCTAATCTACTCATGTATCTTTAAAAGTAGAAAACATTTCCTGGTTTAGAGATAAATGGAAAACCATAAAAATAATCAGAAAAATAGTCCAGAAGAATTTGGTTCACTGCTGAGGACTTTGCAGGTGAGAAAGGTCACTGCTCAAAAAGCCTGGTATGTGGGGGGGCTCTAAAGCTGGGAAAAGCCCTCAGAAGACAGCCAGCAAAACAGGGACACAGGGATCACAGTTCTGTACTACAATTATGTGGAATAAATTGTGCCAACAAACTGCATGAGCAAGGATTCTCCAGAAGAGAACCTAGCCTTCTGGATACCACAATTGCAGCTTGTCAGACACCTCAGACTTCTAAACTTTAAAATGCTACGTTTGTGTTGCTTGATTTGCTAATTTTTGGGCAGTAACAAAATTATTTCCTCTTTCTTTCACTTAAGTTTTTAAAATCCCAGAAATTTTTAAACATGTGCCCTTAAATTCTTTTTGAAAATAAGGAAAGATACAGTGGTGCCTCAGTGTACAAATTTAATACTTTTTTTTTTTTTTTTTGAGACAGGGTCTCGCTTTGTAGTTCAGGCTGGCCTTGAGCTCACTATGGAGCCCAGGTAAACCACAAACTCAGCAATCCTCCTGCCTCTGCCTCCCGAGTACTGGGATTACAGGCGTGAGCCACCTCGCCCAGCACTGTATGTGGTTACTGGGGATCGAACTCAGGACCTTGCGCTTGCAAGGCAGGAGCCATAACCACTGAGCTAAATCTCCGGCCCCACAAATTTAATTCTTTTCATGATTCTGGTTACAACTGACCTGCAAGCACAGTTCCTGAACCAAGGTACTTGTAGCTTAGTCAATGCACGCAGCCTCCCTAGCAGAACCCACTCAGCAGACATTCACCATCCCCTGAAAATGGGGACATATTAGAGACAACTGGGAAGAGAAACTTCAAGCTTCAGTAGAGCTATGAGAAGACCAACAAAAAGCAGGGAGAGGGCACAGGGAAATGGAGAAGGCCATCCTAGAATCAAGGGCACACCCGCTGGAATAGGCAGCCCCAGCTCTTTATCCTAGTTACTAAAAATGATTACCCCAAGCAACACAGCTTAGCTTCTTCATCAGTAAAATGGCAACCTCATACATGTGCTGAAGGATTAAAAGAAAAAGGGATGGGGAGTGGCTCAGTGGCAGAGGTCTTACCTATCAGAGCAAGGCTGTGGTTTCACTCCAATGCCAGGAAAAGGGAGAAGGGGGATGCAAGCCTTTGATACTGTGTGGGAATTACATTAAAAAACCCTCACTCATGGGGAGAAAGTACCAAATGCAAATGTGACAGAGAATTCTACATAAGTCCAGTCTTGATATATCTTCGGGGCTGAATAAAATTTCCAAAAGTAGAAAATTTGACATTACAAAAATAATTTTATTTTTTGGTACCAGGGATATACTTGTGACTTTGCACTTGTGAGGCAGGTGCCGGAACCACTGAGCTAAATCTCTGGCTCTGAAGAATTAATTTTAAAAACTCTGTGAAAAAGAACCTTGATGGACCAGCAGAGGAATATTACAGCCATACTACTACTATACACACCATGTTTTAGGAAAACAGGTATCCAGATCTCCTTCTGGAACTAGTAAAATATCCTCTCCGAGAGATCTAAGTAGTCTGAGTTGAAAAACAACGTAGCAATTAAGACACAGCTGACTGACTACCTGTGCTTGGAAGGTGTTTGGTTTCTTTTTTGCGAGAAGTCTTCTACTTAGAAATGGAGCATATTGACTAAAATGTATTTTAAAATTTGCAAATAAACAAGGCGATGACATCAAATAGAAAAGGTTCATGTAGAAAACTAGAAATCAGGAAGGAGAGGTCACCCCGTAGCTGCATCTTCTGTAGCAAAAGACAGAGCCTTGCATGGGGATGAGTAGAGAGCAACAAAGCAGAGTAAGTACAGCCGGAGGGAAAGGGCAAAATGGCTGAACTGACAAAACCAGGATGCGATGGAATAAAGCAGCCAATTGCTGGCCACTGTAAGAGGAGTCAGAGGAGTGCTAGACAGAAAAATGGAGGGAGAAGCAGTGGGGAGGAGAAAGTGGGCTAATTTCATGCTGGAACAGGGAGGGAGTTGGACAGAAAGGGCAAGAACACTGACAAGGAAGGAGGCGCGATGACAAGGCAGGTCACGGGTCACCAAGAGGATAAGAAAGTGAGGAGAGAGCAATAAGGGGCTGAGCCTCTATGGTTCCCACTAAGACATGGGAGCAAAACACCTAGGAGAGACAGGAAGCAGCAAACAAACTGGGTCAAGAGCTTTTCGAAAAATTTTAGACTACACATGTCATGCATAAAGCACAAGTTTAAGTATAAAAGAAGCATATCATTTGAATTCCAACATAAAAACTTATGTCTTAACTCTCACTTGATGTAAGAAATAGCTAAACACCTCTAAAAATTGGCAAAACTAGCCAGGCGTGGTAGCTCACGCCTGTAATCCCAGCACTCGGGAGGCAGAGACAGGAGGATTGCTGAGTTCGAGGCTTGCCTGGGCTCCATAGTGAGCTCAGAGCCAGCCTGAACTACAAAGTGAGACCCTGTCTCAAAAAAAAAAAAAAAAAAAACTGGCAAAACTAAATGCTTTAGGGACAGATACATGACACAACTATGAAAAATGAACATAAAATTCAGGCCAACATCTACTCTTTCAGCATGAGATTTTATTATTGTTTAGTAGAATTACTGAACTATATATATATCATATACTTTTATATGCATGATATATCTCATATTAGAAAAACGAATAAAATTTTACTCTCTCTAAACTTTCTAGTTTGTTTCTCCATTCTTTGAAATGGTATAACAAATCGATTCTCAAAATGAGATGATGAATGTTTTTGGCCACAAGTTTTGGAAGAAAGTCTCTGAACCTTTTAAAAAACAAGTATCACAGCAGAATCACAGAATTCCACTGGAAGACTGCTTTCTCTGTTAAAACTCTAAAGTTCTAGAGAATCCAATATAATCCCTCTAGGATTTTGTTCTTCCCACTTTTTTCTTTTTTTCTGCATTCAGCCTTTCAATCTTAAGACTCTCCTCTAGAAGACATACATAAATGAATACAGTGCAGCCAATCTGGTCTTGCAACTGAGTCTAAACTTTTCTCTCTCCTTTCCTTTTCCATTCAGTCTTCAACAGAATAAGCCACTGTATGACTCTATTTTTGACTCCAATCTACCCTTTATTCCTTTCAAAGCATCCATATTACGTGATATTGCTTAAAACTTAAAAGAGAAAAAGGAAGTAGAATCCCACTTCAATGACTAACTTAACACAAATAAAAAATACAACTCTTCAATCCAGAAGTAACTAAATGTGTTGTGTTTGAGATCTTTTTCTTTTCTTTTTTTTTGAGACAGGGTCTCGCTTTGGCTCTGAACTCACTATGTAGCTCAGGATAACCTCAAACTTGCAGCAATCCTCCTGCCTCTGCCTCCCAAGTACTGGGATTACAGGCATAAGCTACCAAACCGACTGATTTCCTTCTTTTAAAAATGTATGTTTTTTATACTATGACTTTTTTTTCACATTTTTTTTCTTTTTGGTGGTACTGGGGATTGAACTTGGGCCCTTGTGCATCCAAGGTTGGTGCAGTACCACTTGAGCCAAATCCCCAGCCCTATACTATGACTTTTTTGAAAAACTTCAAGCTGGATCTCAAATTGCTGATCTTTTGGGAGCAGGGCTAAATTACAATTAGATGCATATTCTGAGCTAAGAAAATACGGTAAATGGGGCCAGAGATTTAGCTCAGTGCTTCAGGTGCCTGCCTTGCAAGCGCAAGGTCCTGAGTTCGATCTGGTAACCGCGGGCATGGTGGCTCAAGCCTGTAATCCTAGCACTCGGGAGGCAGAGGCAGGAGGATTGCTGAGTTCCAGGCTTGCCTGGGCTACATAGTGAGCTCAGGGCCAGCCTGAACTACAAAGCGAGACCCTGTCTCAAAAAAAAAAAAAAAAAAAAAAGAAAGAAAGAAAATACGGTAAAGGGTTTTGGGCAAACTCAAATAAGCAAGTGGCAGGGCTGGGGATTTAGGTCACTGGTTCCAGAGTGTGCCTTGTAAGTGCAAGGTCCCGAGTTAGATCCTTATAACCACATACCACAATGCTGGGCGTGGTGACTCACACTCACCAGCAATCAGTACCACATACCACAATACTGGTTGTGGTGGCTCACGCCTGTAATTCCAGCACTCAGAAGGCAGAGGCAGGAGGATTGCTGAGTTCCAGGCTTGCCTGGGCTACATAGTGAGCTCAGGGCCAGCCTGAACTACAAAGCGAGACCTTGTCTCAAAAAAAAAGTGGCAAAATTAAACAAAAAATTCGAAATATAACACACATCTATAATTCCAGCACTCTGGGAGGCTGAGGTAAGAAGCCTCCAAATTCAAGGCCAAGCAACTTAATGAGACTGTGCCCCCCCCCAGAAAAACAAAAACAAAAATCTGGCTGGCAATATAGCTCTGTGCAAAGCTGGTTCAATTTCCCAGTACCTGCCCCAATAAATTAAAAAAAAAGTACAACCATATAGATTTATATACAAATTAAGAAACATAAATCAGAAAAGTAGTGGTCACTTCCAGTGTATCGGGAAACTTCACAGATTATATGGTGGAACTCAACATACGTGGACTGCAGGCCTTAAGGAAGACCTGGGTCCAGCTCTAAAGCATGTACAGAAGTGCACAAGGACAGACTGTGGAAGAAGGCGCTCCACGCAGAGGCAGCAGCAGAGCCTAGGGAAAATCCCAGAAATCAGCCAAAAGGCCTCTGTGGCAGAAGCAAGGTGGGAAATAGTGAAAAGAGAGCAGAAAAGCAGATAGGGACTCTCAGCTATAAGGGAGATTGGGGCAGAAGGAATGCAATTTTGCTCCTCTCCAGGCAACCTAGACAGCTCCTCTTCCCTCTCCCCCAAAAAAGTCTGGGGATGTAACTCTGTGCAGGGGTCCTGTAATCAAATCCTAGTACCACTAGGGAAAAGAAAAGTTGATGGAGTCCATTAAAGGTTAAATGAAAAAACAAGCAAATAGCTTTCTTGGAAAGTTTAAGGCCCTGAGTTCAAGTCCCAATACCAAAAAAGAAAAACAAACAAACAAACAAAAATATCAGGGAGCAGGTAAGTTGCCTCATCGTCCGTTCCACGTTGTAGGAAGATTAAACTAACACACTGGCTGAAATGAAGCAGGGGAGAAAGTGCTCCTCTGTGCTATTGTTAGTGTCAGGTATTCAGCACCTGAACTAGGTTGTAAAGGAGCAATACCAAGAAAGGATCCCTCAGAACTGCATAGGGACTATTTTCAGAGGACAGAAAATTACACAAGAATTGAATATGGGTTTAAGATTTGTAGTCCACTACTCCCTGCATAATACATTCTTTTTTTTTTTTTTGAGACAGGGTCTTGCTTTGTAGTTCAGGCTGGCTCTGAGCTCACTATGTAGCCCAGGAAAATCTCGAACTCAGCAATCCTCCTGCTTCTGCCTCCCGAGTGCTGGGATTACAGGCGTGAGCCACCACAACCAGCATTGTGGTACGTGGTACTGATTGCTGGTGGGCGTGAGTCTCCACTCCCAGCACTGTATGTGGTTACCGGGGATCGAACTCAGGACCTTACACTTGCGAGGCAGGCACCAGAACCACTGAGCTAACCCTCTAGCCCCATAATACATTCTTTACCTGAAACAGATCCTCAATTTAAGAGCTGAAAGAATTTAAGAGGGATTTAGCTCAGTGGTTCTGGGGTATCCCTGGCAAGCACAAGGTCCCAAGTTTGATTTCTGTAACCACACACCACAATGCTGGGCCTGGTGGCTCATGCCTGTAACCCCAGTACTTGTAAGGCAGAGGCTGGAGAACTGCTCTGAGTTCAAGGCTGGCCTGGGCTACATAATGAGTTTGGCATCAGCCTGCACTACAAAGTGAGATCCTGTTTCAAAAACATTGAAAAAAAAAAAAAAGCTGAAAGAAGATAACTTGCAAAGTGGCTCTAGTCATTCTTCTATTTCTGGAATCCACTCATATTGATAGTTACCATGACATGTCTACAATCTTAATTCTTACAGCTTATGTGGTATTAGAACTTTTCTTCCAAATACACATTTAAAAAACAAAAAAGTTATAAATTTGTTTCTAAACATGAGAAAACCACTGACTTACTCAGGATTTTACAGAGGAAACGACCCATTTTCCATTCAGACCCCCCTAATCATGTTGACTGTAAATACAGGTTGTAGCACAAAGTTTTTCTTTTTGATTACAATCAACAAGCTCCTGTAGTTACTTATAGAATCTGCTACCTCACTAGTGCAACCACAAGATACTGCTTACATTTCCAAAGTTGTGCAAGGCATCGAAAGTTACACAACTGGCACCACTGAAATTAGTTTCTGGTACATGAACTGTTATAACGCCTCCATGAGCCTTAGGTTTATTTACTGGGTTCAATGTGATGTGCAAACCTAAGTATGAACAAAATACAGGTTTGCTCACCAGTAAAATACTCTAGGATGTTATACTGAGAATAAAGTAATTTTTAGTTTTAAAATTTTTTGTTTCAGTACTTGTGACCCAGGACTTAACATAATTAAAAAATTCAGCGTCCCCAGCATACACACACACACACACACACACACATATACCCTGAGCAACAAACGGCCTTACATTACTATTAAATCAAATAACCTCAGTTTACACGTAGCAAGAGCCATCTTTACTGTTTTAATAACCCCAAAAATATTAACTGTGAAATCACGCGATGTGACTTATTTTGAACAGGGAATAGTGTTCAAAATAACAAATCTGAAGAGGTTTTTTCTCTCCTCCTTAGCTGGCCGTCTCACACTCCGGAGCGCCTGGAGCAGGCCTGGCCGACGTGTGCAGCGGAGAGGTGGGAAGGGTCAGGAACGCAAACCCGGGCCCCATCACGCTCGGCTCTCATGGGTCTCCCTTTGCCTCTCGGAGGCCGGGAAGGGATCCAGGATTCCGGGTCCCGGAGACGCGGTCCTGCCTCCCGAGTCCGGCCCTGACGTTTTGGGGCTGGAAAGCCCCTTCGGTAAACATTTTTCCGACCTGGCATTGCAGAAGGCCTGTAAAGATGACCGGGGCGGGGGCCATGGACTGGGCCTGGCCAGGCCGCGGCCGCTTGCAGTGCCCACGTCACCAGCTCCAGCACTGCGGAAATGGAGCCACGGGGCCGGGTGAGAGGCTCCGGGCGAAGTCTGTGTCAGCGCCGCCTCCAGGCGCCGTTGGCTCCTCAACCCCGGCCCAAGGGCCATCGACACCCGCTCCGCCCCGCCCAGGGTCCTTACCTGTATCGCCGATGATAATATACTTAAAAAGATAGGCGTACGCCATGGCCGCGGCCGCTCGGTGCCAGGGCACACGGCTCCTCCTCCTGCTGCTGCTCCTCCTCCGCGCCCCTCACCCCGGCGCTGCTCAGCCCCGAAACGCCAGGCCCCGCCCGCCGCCTCCGCTGCCGCCGCCGCTACCCCCGTGGCCGTCAACCGCCGGGAATGAAGGCCCGAGGGGAAGCGGGACAAACTGACACCCCCAAAGCAGAAAGAGACAGCGCCCAGCTGAGCCCAGCCGAACAATAACAGTCGCTGCGGCGTCTCCGCCCAGCCTCCCTGCCGACCCGGAAGTGCTGCAGCAGAAGGCGCCACCGGAAGACAGGGGAGGAGACTGCACGCCGGCCCCGCCCCACGCCGCCGGGGCCCCGCCCTGCATCTCGCCCGCGGCGCAGGTCCGCCCGGCGTAGACTAGGCCGAGCACAGATGGTTCCGGTAGTCTTGAGCCGGGATTTTGAGGGTCCAGAGAGCTGGGGGAGGGGAGGCGAGGGGTGGGCGCGGGGCACGTGCTGTGAAAGAGGAGATGGCGTTCGGTGAGAGGGCCCAGCCCTGGAAGGGTGAAAAAGTTTGGAAATGTGGGAGCCCGACGGGTGCAGAGGGTTCATGTTTATTCGGAACTGGCCTTGACTGTGGAGGTAGAAGTATTTCTGTAAATTGGAAAGAAATCAGAGTACAGGATACTGGTCAGTGGAATACTGTGCTGCGATTAAGAAAATGAAGGCAATTCTACAAATATATACTTGCCTTATATATTTACATGTATATAATTGAAAAATTATAAGTAAATTATTAATATGTACACAGTGGTACTTTATATAATTAGTTTTTTGTGTGTGCTTAGCATCAAATCGGAAACGTTATGAATGGTAGGCAGTCACCTACCTACCACTGAGGTATAGTCCCAAACAAATTTTTTTTTACCCCATATTTTATGGGGTGATAACTTTTTTTTTTTTTTGCAGTACTGGGGATCAAACCCAGGCCCTTGTGTGTCCAAGGTTGGCACGGTACCCCTTGAGCTAAATCCCCAGCCCGAAAAGTAAAAAGAAAGATAAACTTAAGTACCCGTATGTGTATAATTGATGGGATTGAGGGAAGTCTGCCCATTGAATTTTTTTTTTTTTTTTTTGAGACAGACTCTCGCTTTGTAGTTCAGGCTGGCCCTGAGCTCTCTATGTAGCCCAGGCAAGCCTTGAACTCAGCAATCCTCCTGTCTCTGCCTCCCAAGTGCTGGGATTACAGGCATGAGCCACCACACCTGGCTGCCCATTGAATTTTTCATGTGTTGTTTGACATTTCTTTGCATTTACAAGTTACCTACTAAAATACTGTTAAAAAGCAAAGTAACTTTGGGCCGGAGGGTTAGCTCAGTGGTTCCGGCGCCTGCCTCCCAAGCACAAGGTCCTGAATTCGATCCCCAGTAACATGGTGGGCGTGACTCCAACAGTCAACAGGGCATACCACAATGCCAGACGTGGTGGCTCACACCTGTAATCCCAGCACTCGGGAGGCAGAGACAGGAGGATTGCTGAGTTCGCGGCGGCTTGCCTGGGCACCATAGTGAGCTCCGGACCAGCCTGAACTACAAAGCGAGACCCTGTCTCAAAAGCAAAAAAAAAAAAAAAAAAAAGCAAAGTAATTTTTTTACACATCTAGCTAAACTGTATTAAATATGTATCATTTTATGCTTTGCTAGGCATAACGAGACACTGTTTTGTTGTAAAGAAGGACAGGTTTTAGGGCTGAGGTATTGCTGCTTAGTAGAGTGTGTTTGCCTGTCTCCAGGCCCAGGGAAGACAAGACAAAACCACACTGACACGCCAGAAGTGGAAGATACAGAGAACAGATTGGTTTAAGTGACAGGAAAGGGTATCTTTGACAAAAGAACCAAACACTTTTTCACTGCAAAATAGCCTGTATAATAAATGGTGCTGGAAAATGGCTTTCCACATGCCATTGAAATCATATCTTTCACCATATGCTAACCATATATGAACTGGAGCAGTTTTCGAAGATGGTCAATCTTCCAAATGACTAGAAGGGGTGATGGTAAATGCTAAGAAAGATAATAGAGGGCCGGAGAGATTTAGCTCAGTGGTTCTGGTGCCTGCCTGGCAAGTGCAAGGTCCTGAGTTCGATCCCAGCAACCACATACAATGCTAGCGTGGTGACTCACACACACCAGCAATCAGTACCACATACCACAGTGCTGGGCATGGTGGCTCACACCTGTAATCCCAGCACTCAGGAGGCAGAGACAGGAGCATTGCTGACTTCCAGGCTTGCCTGGGCTACATAAAGAGCTCAGGGCCAGCCTCAACTACAAAGCAAGGCCCTATCTCAAAAAAAAAAAAAAAAAAGAGAGAGAAAGATAATAGAGACTTTTGTAATTTCAAAATACATTCAGGGTTGGAAGGTCAGTACCTCAGAGTGGGCAAAGACAAAGGCCCCTGAGCTAGCCATTATTTATGGGGCACACACAGTAATTGAAGGGACTATCACATGACTTAGGAGGCAGTGGTA
Source organism: Thryonomys swinderianus (assembly GCA_004025085.1). NCBI lineage: Eukaryota > Metazoa > Chordata > Mammalia > Rodentia > Thryonomyidae > Thryonomys > Thryonomys swinderianus. The sequence continues at coordinate 18,341 of PVIC010023937.1, forward strand.
ATCCTATGTTAATGAGGATCTTAGGTTGATGAGGGTGGTAAGGAGAGCAGTCTCACAATAATAGGTGGGATGAGATAGGCTAATGACGTGTTTTTCCTTCCCTCGGGTGAAACTTATCTTTTTTTTAAATTTATTACTACTGGGTTCTCAAGAACCAAGATGTCCTCAGCTGATGTGATCTTGTGTGTCACAGTATCACTGGACCATTGAGGCCTCGACTTGTGACTGGAGGCAAAATGGAATTATGTTTTTTTGGTGCATGGCAAGGAAACTTTGGGTCTTAGGCAGCTATAGTTGTATTTTAATTATGACATGATCCCTGCCCCAATTTATGTAGAAAGACTCTTTTTTTTTTTTAATTTTTGAGACAGGGTCTCGCTTTGTAGTTCAGGCTGGCCCTGAGCTCACTATGGTGCCCAGGCAAGCCACTGCAAACTCAGCAATCCTCCTGTCTCTGCCTCCCGAGTGCTGGGATTACAGGCGTGAGCCACCACGTCCGGCATTGTGGTATGCGGTGTTGATTGTTGGTGGGCGTGCCTCCATGCCCAGCACTATATGTGGTTACCCTGGATCGAACTCAGGTCCTTGCGCTTGCGAGGCAGGCGCCGGAACCACTGAGCTAACCCTCCGGCCCTGTAGAAAGACTCTTGAAAGATAAAAAAATCTAAATATTACAACAGAAACACTAAATCTGCTGGAAGATAGACTAGGTAGACATCTCAAAGACATTGGAGTAGGCAAAGACTTTATAAACAAAATCCCTATTGTAAAGAATCAACAACTAGTTGGGCATGGTGGCTCATGCCTGTAATCCTAGCACTTGGGAGGCAGAGGCAGGAACATTGCTGTGAGTTTGAGGCTAGTCTGTGCTACATAGTGAATTCAGAGCCAAACTGAACTACAAAGCAGACCTTATCTCAAAAAACTGGAAAAATAAAAGTTCAAGGACTAGGATCTCATCATTTCAAAAGCAACCACCAACAGAGTGAAAAAACAACTCAAGAGTGTGAGGCAAATGTTTTGCCAGCTGATCCTCAAAGAACGAAAAAGTCAGACCCCCTCATTTTAATGACCCAATCCAAAAATGAACATCTTAAATGAATAGACCCTTTGCAGATGAAGTAGAAACATCAAATAAGTATATGAGAAAATATTCAACATCACTGGTAATTCAAGATATACAAATTAAAACATGCTAGATTATGTCTCTAGGAATGATGGCTGTTATCAAGAAACCCACCAGTAACATGCTGGAGGACCTGCATTGGGGGGACCCTTCTCCACTATTGGAGGGAGTGTTGATTGATGCAGCCACTGTGGAAATCAGCATGGACATTCCTGAAAAAACTAAAACTAGAAGTTCAATTACACTCAGCTATTCCCTTTTTTGATATCTTCCTGAAAGAATTAAAATCATCTTACCACAGTGATATTTGCCCACCCATGTTTATAGTGGCACAGTTTATAATAACTATATCTTGGAAACAGCCCAAATGCCTATTGACCAGGAAACTGATAAAGATTATTTTAAATGCCATAGTATAAAGAAGGATGAGTTTGAGACATTTCTAGCTAAATGGATGCTCCTTGAAACCATACTCAAGTGAAATAAATTTGATACATGTTTAAATTTCAGAATATTTCTCTGGTGTGAGACACTAAAAGTATAAATAATGACTAGAAATGTGTGATAGATACTGGGAAATGGGAAGAAATATTCAAATAGGAAGGGGAACAAGGGAGGGTGGAGAGAGAAAGGAATGAAAAAATATGGAAGGAAAAATGGAAACAAAGCTTCTGCATATAGGGAGGGGAAAGGGGTTTACAGGGAGGGGGAGGGGAGATAAAAAGTAGGATATATCATGTACAAGTGCAAATTCCTTATGATGAGTGTTCTCATTATGTATATCTAAAATGTATGAATAAATGTTTTAGTTAAAAAATTTCAGCCAACAAATAAATTATTCTCTTTTCAGGTGGAAAAAAACCCCCCCAAACCAAAAAACTTTCTCTCAGGAAAATGTGATAGCCAGAAGTATCAAATATGTATTTTTCTTGCCTGGAACTGAGAGGCATTATTTGTTAGTGCTCAGGAACTGCAATGGTCAATTGCTGAAATATAAATTAATGGAAAGAGTAAAAATGTGATTTTCAAATCTTTCACTGAATCTCTTTTCAATTGCCTTATCTGGAAAATGTGGTGGATAACTGCTTAACAAAGTCAGGTTAGGGTCAAATAAGGTGGTGGATAGGTGAGGAGTGGAACTTATTGCTAAGCACTTGCCAAGCCTGTGTATAGACAAGAGTTTCTTCCTCAGCATGGAGGGTGGTGGTATCTGGGGAGGAAGGTCTAATCAGTATATAAATGTGGAATTTTTTTTTTTTTGAGACAGGGTCTTGCTTTGTAGTTCAGGCTGGCTCTGCGCTCACTATGTAGCCCAGGCAAGCCTTGAACTCAGCAATCCTCCTGTCTCTGCCTCCTGAGTGCTGGGATTACAGGCGTGAGCCACCACGCCCAGCTAAATGTGGAATTTAAAATCAAAATAGTTCTCAACTGTATTTTATATGTCTCTTTTTTCTTTTTCTATAATTCATAATGTTTCATAACATTTTCTTTAAATCTATAAGCCCTCTTAGATCCAGTTGGAAATAATACTGTATATAAATGAAAATAACATAAACATCATTTAAAACATTTGGTTTATAAACTCTAAATGGGGGTTTCAAGAAAAATAACCCAGCGTGCAGGGCGTGGCGGCTCACGCCTGTCATCCCAGCACTCGGGAGGCAGAGACAGGAGGATTGCTGAGTTCGAGGCTTGCCTGGGCTACATAGTGAGCTCAGGGCCAGGCTGAACTACAAAGCGAGACCCTGTCTTAAAAAAAAAAAATAACCCAGCGTGACAGAAATAAATGGTGGTCTTAAGTAGTAGTACACTTCCTGGGATTTGTTATTCAATTTTATTTTCAGCTATTTTACTCTCTTGGGATCAAATTCTTTCCAGTAACTTCATCTTTCCATCTTACATCATATCTAGTCTATAAGTTATAAGTGAAATTTAAAGGTTGTTATGGCTAAGTTTCTCAATGTCTCCTTATTCAAATTCTGCATGTTATTTTAAAGTATACATTAGGATTTGCATTTGTTCCTCCCAACTATACATTTTTGTTTTCACTTGCTCTGGCTTTGATTATGTTTAGATTGTGAGAAAGAGGAATAGTGGTAGGATTGGAAAAGATGATTTAGAAAACTGTAAGTTATGTTTTCTTACCCTGGTTTCCATGGGTTTTTGGCAATTCCTTATGGTATAGTATGCAAAAATTATTATAAGTAGGAAAACTAGTGTTAGACAGGTGGTAGGTAGATAGTTTGGAGCCGGCCCTCCAAAAGTCCAGAGGGAGGACCCAGGTAAAAACCTTCACTGAAGGTCAACATTGCCAAAGGAGAAAATGACCCCACCCACATAAGAGAATAGAGATGATTCATATCTCTGATCAAAACCTTGACCTACCTAAGAGTCTCCTGATTAATGGCATTTATCTTTGATTATGGATGTTTTACTGTTTTTAGGTGTTGGGGATAAAAACCCAGGGCCTTGCACAGCCTCAACTAGCTAAACCTTCAACTTTCTATTTGTTTTTCTGTTTGTAGGCCTTCCCTCATTTGGAAAATTTGGGACTAGAATGAGACTGGGGAGATGGAGAGTACAGTTCATTCATATTGTGCTAAAAAGAGAATTTCTATGGTTATAGATGCCTCAGTTTATTTAACATTTATGTTTAAATTTTGATAAAAATCTACTTTGTCTCCATTTTTTTGAGGAAATGCTAAATTAGAATTATCCCAGTGGGAGATAGGAGTGGAGAAAAGCAGTCACTGATAAATAGACAAGGAATGGTTCCTTTCCCCCCACACCCTCTCCAACATTTGTTATTGGTTGACTTCTTTTTTTTGTTATTGGTTGACTTCTTGATAATAGCCATTCTTTCTCCAGTGAGATGGGATCTCAGGATTGTACTAATTTGCATATTTGAGTTACCAGTGATGTTGAACATTTTTTCACAAATTTATGTGCCATTTCTACTTCTTTGCCTGAGATGTGTCCATTCATTTCAAATACTCATTATGAATTTGTTCTTTAAATTTCTGGAATCTGGGCCAGGGATTTGGCTCTGTGGCGTCTGCCTGGCAAATGCAAAGTCCCAAATTCATTCCTTAATAACCACATACCACAGTGCTGATGTGGTGGCTCATACCTATAATCCCAGCACTTAGGAGGTGGAGGCCGAGGCGGGAGGAGGATTGCTGTTGAGTTTGAGGCTGGCCTGGGCTACATAGTGAGTTCAGGGCCAGCCTGAGCTACAAAGTGAGACCCTGTCTTAACAATAACAACAAAAATTTGTAGAATCTGATATTTTTTTTTTTAGTTCTTTGTATATTCTAGGTCCTTTGTCTGAGGAACAGCTGGCAAAGCTTTTTCCTTGCATTGTGAGTTGTGTCTTCACTCTGTTCGTGGTTTGTCTTGTCAAACAAAAGCTTTTTTTTTTTTTTTTTTGAGAAAGTGTCTCTCTTTGTAGTTCAGGCTTGCCCTAAGCTCATTATGTAGCCCAGGCAAATCTTGAACTCACAGCAATTCTCCTGTCTCTGCCTCCTGAGTGCTGGGATTATAGGTGTGAGCCATCATACCCAGCATTGTGGTGTGTGGTACTGATTGCTGGTGGGCATGAGTCACCATGCCTGTCACTGAGATATGTGGTTACTGGGGATCATAATTTGGGACCTTGCCCTTGTGAGGCAGATGCAGGAACCACTAAGCTAAATCCCTAGCCCCTTTTTCTTCTATTTTCAGTTTTCTTCCTTGATTTCTACCCCCTCCTTTGTTCACCTTCCCATTCAACCATCTTCTTCCCATTTCCCAATATCCACCATACATTTCAGTCCTTTTTTTCCATTTTCAGTTTCTCACATCAGAGAAACAATGTGGTATTTAAACATGTGTCTTGAATTTATTTTACTTAAGAGTATGGTCTCAAGGCCCATCCATTTACCTATAAATGTTTGAAGTTCATCTTTTTTTTTGTTTTGTTTTGAGACAGGGTCTTGCTTTGTAGTTCAGGCTGACCCTGAACTCACTATGTACCCCAGACTAGCCTGGAACTCAGCAATCCTGCCTCTGCCTCTGAGGGCAGGGATTACAGGCATGAGCCACCAGGCCTGGCAAAGTTCATCTTTATTTATGGCAGAGTAGTACTCCATTGTATAACAAAACTACATCTTTATGCACTCATCAGTTGATGGTCATTGGAACTTTTTCCAAAATTTAACTATTATAAATTGTGCTGCACTAAACATGAAATGCATATATTGCTGTGGTATGATGATTTTAATTCTTCCAGGAAGAGCTCAAAAAGAGTTGTAGCTGGGTCAAATGAAACCTCTAGTTTTAGTTTTTTGACTGATCTTCACATTGATTTCCACAGTGGTTCGATCAGTCTACACTTCCATGTTGGTAGGTTTTTAATTATATCTATAATTGACTGAAATTGGTTTGTTCTCAGTTGCTTTGGTAATTCATATGTATCTTGGAATAGCTCCATTTCTTCTGAATTTTCCATCTTCTTAGAATACAGGTTATCAAAGCAGATATTGCAGGGCTTCTGGATTACTGCAGGATCTGTTAGGATTTCACCCTTTTTGTTCTTAATTGGGTGGATTTGATTGTTTCTTTTTCTGATAAGGTTGGCTAAGAGTTTGCCAATTTTATGTAATCCTTTTTTTTTTTTTTTTTTTTTTTTTTAGACAGCATCTCCCTTTGTAGTTCAGGATGGCCCAGAGCTCACTGTGTATGTAGCTCAGGCTACTCTTGAACTCAGTAATCCTCCTTCCTCTGCCACTGGAGTGCTGGTGATGCAAGAGAGCAAGGCCTAGCTCCCTACCTGAAATGTGAGTTCGTGTTCTCTAAAAATCAAAGAATGAATTTTAGGAACGAAGGAGGTTTGAGTAGGAAAATTTTATTGAGAGAGAAAGCTTCTGCCTAAAACAGAAGAGGGAACCAGGAAAATGCGTAACCCACCCATCTCACTTTTTAGAGGGCTTTTATGGGGTAAATCCAGGAAGTGAGGTGGGTCTGAAATAGGGGGCTACCAATAAGATTCAAGAAAGTGTTGGGCCAGAGGGTTAGCTCAGTGGTTCTGGCGCCTGCCTCACAAGGGCAAGGTCCTGAGTTCATCCCTGGTAACCACATACAGTGCTGGGCGTGGAGACTCACGCCCACCAGCAATCAATACCACATACCACAGTGCCGGGCGTGGTGGCTCACGCCTGTAATCCCAGCATTCAGGAGGCAGAGACAGGAGGATTGCTGAGTTTGAGGCTTGCCTGGGCTACATAGTGAGCTCAGAGCCAGCCTGAACTACAAAGTGAGACCCTGTCTCAAAAAAAATAAAAAAAATAAATAAAGGCTACATAGTGAGCTCAGGGCCAGCCTGAACTACAAAGTGAGACCCTGTCTCAAAATAAAGAAGAAAGAAAGAAAGAAAGAAAGAAAGAAAGAAAGAAAGAAAGAAAGAAAGAAAGAAAGAAAGAAAGGGAAAGAAAGAAAGAAAGTGGACGGGCTACAATTAACCAATGAGTACAGTGGGGCTTCTAATAAGATTTGAAAGAAATGGGCAAACCATAGTTAACCAATGGGTGTATGACAAGTACAGTTGTTTCAGCAGCTTTGAATAGGGTCCAATGAAGAATCAAGCCCTAGAGGGTCTTTCTTGTGGGAGATTCCTCCAGGTGGTTCAAAGACCTGGCCCATTATCTGGGGAATTTGTAACTACTGTATTCCAAGGAAGGGCTGGATCAGAATCTTCACTTTCCATTCTAGGAGGAGAATGAGGCCTGTAGGTCTCTGCTATCTGGAAGTGTGGTTTCTCATTGATGATGTTGACCTTCAGAAGGATCCTCTTTTTTGCAAGTCTTTCAAAGGCTGGCCCTATCTATCTGCCTATGTAAGTCTAGTTGGCTTTTCTACCTATAATACTGGGATTACAGGTGTAAACCATCTGGCCTGGCTAATCTAATCTGCTAAAGAACCAACTCTTTAATTCATTTATCTTTGGTATTGTTTTCTTAGTCTTGATTGTATTAATTTCAGCTCTGATCTTTATATTTTCCTCCACATAGGCTTTGGGCTTGCCTTGTTCTCCTTTGTATAGAAGCTTTATGTTTAACATTGGGTTGTATATTTAGCTTACTCTGTTTTGCTGATATGGAAATTAACCAAGATAAATATCACTCATAAGACTGTTTACATTACATCTAATAAGTTCTACTCTGTTGTGTTGGTATCAGTTATTTGTAGAAGCTAATTCCTTTGTTTGTTTGTTTTTAAGACAGGGTCTAGCTTTATAGTTCATGCTGGCTGGCTCTGAGCTCACTGTGTAGCCCAGGCAAGCTTGGAACTCTGCAGTTCTCCTGCCTCTGCCCCCCCCCCCCCCCCCCCCCCCCCCCCCGCCCAGTGCTGGGATTACAGGCATGAGCCACCATGCCCTGCTTTCTTCTTTAATTTCATCTGTGATCCACTGATTATTCAGGAGCGTATTCTTTAATCTCCATTTGTTTATGAAATATGTCTTTTTGCTGTTAATTTCCAATATAATTGTACTATGGTCTAATAATATCCATGAAATAATTTCAATTCCTTCCCATTTATGTAAGTATGTTCCATGAAATATTATGTGGTCTGTTTTGGGGAAAGTCCTATATGCAGCTGATAAAAATATATATTCTGATGCTGTGGGATCGAACACTGTGTAGACATCTATTAAGTTTATTTATTCAAAAGTTTGGTTCAGCCCGGTGTGGTGGCTCATGCCTGTAATCCCAGCACTCGGGAGGCAGAGACAGGTGGATTGCTGAGTTCGAGGCTTGCCTGGGCTACATAGTGAGCTCAGGGCCAGCCTGAACTACAAAGTGAGACC
>PVIC010023938.1:0-26436 GCA_004025085.1 Thryonomys swinderianus
AGCAATCCTCCTGTCTCTGCCTCCCGAGTGCTGGGATTACAGGCGTGAGCCACCACGTCCGGCATTGTGGTATGCGGTGTTGATTGTTGGTGGGCGTGTCTCCACACCCAGCATTATATGTGGTTACCGGGGATCGAACTCAGGACCTTGCGCTTGCGAGGCAGGCGCCGGAACCACTGAGCTAACCCTCCGGCCCCGATATTTAATTTTGATGTGACTTTAAAACCTCTGTTCTTCCAGACAGCTCAGCAAGACAGCTACGAAGCAAATGCTAAGGCTATTTTAATGTGTGGGAGACACAGGCTACCTTATTTCTCCTGAGGTATATTCACATGCCCAGACAAAGGAAAACTATTACTTCCTCTATCGTTATTGTAAGTATCAAAACTAGATCTATATATTAGTTTGAAACACTTTGCTTTGCATTTCATGCAACTGAATCCCAGGCATTTAACAAATACCTAAACCAAAAGGGGTGCCCCAAAGGAAAAGGGTTTCAAAGAGTCTGTGTGAATAAAATTGTTTGTAGTGTTTGAAAATCGATTTAAATAAGGAAATAAGCACCCAAAACCCACAAAACTCTACAAACAACCCAACAGAGAGATTAGTAGCTTGAGATGGGAGTGTATTGAAACTTTCCTCTGCCATTCGAAATGTGCAAATATCCATAAGTTTAGAGATAGAGTTCAGTTAGTAGTTTTCTGTGTAATGAATTACTAGATAAATGTGTGCAAGGCATGTGGGTGAGATGATCTGGATATCAAAGAATGATTTTATTAATGGCTATGTTTAAGTAAAAGCTGAAATAGGATTTGTCACGCCACATGCTATGACAGCATAGCATTATTTATATGGATAGGTATGGGTAAGTAAGTGAGTTAATGTTGCAGTATTTTTTTAAAAGCCAGATGTTCCCCAAGCAGAGAAATATCTGGCTGTCGCAAATGATCAAGTGTATGGAAAAGTCCAAGCTTTGCAAATTTCTAAACAAGTTATTCAGCAAAGTTCTCCATCTACCTAAATAGGCTCATTCCAGCAACCAAAACCATGAGACTAAGTACATTGGTTTCAGGCGCAGATACAATTTCCTTACTCCAGAGTGTCACTAAACTGGAAATGTCACAACCCTTGGGGGCACATGAGAAATGCATATTATTTCACATCTGTTTTTCACTTGATCCCAATGGGCCTGATATTTCTCCAAATTGCTATGTGGAAAAACCAATTTAATTTGATTGAGGTATGAACAGAAACTTACAAGTACAGTAGAATACTTGCTTTAAGGTTAAAATGGGAGACTGCTTTGTATTGTGATGGCTGAAAAATGCTTCTCAGAGACTATGGTTCTCTATATAAACCTATTTCCTTTGCTTCTCCTGATGCAAATCTGATGCATTTCTTTAAGTCCAAGTTCAAAAAGCATTCTAAGACTGCATCAAAAATATTTTGCTTTTTTCTGAATACTGAATTTATGCTGCACCCATAAAAATATATAAAAGGAAAAATAAGAATCTAGTAACAGAGTTAAAGACACAACATTTAATAGCTGTAGAACCTTAATGAAGTTATTAACTTTTCTGGGATTTATTTCCATGTACACAAAGTGCAGATAATGAGTAATATGAGAATTGGATGTAGACCTAACATTGCTAAATATAAAAACACCTAAGCAGAACTTCAAGAATGCTATCTGTATTCATTTTCAAAAAACAGTTGAGAATGTTAACCAAGTGAACTAGCCTTCTTAACAGAAAACAAGGCTGCTGGTTCTGCTTCTTTCTCTTTCCTCCCTGTTTATAACAAGGTCCTAAGTTTCGAACATTTTCTATGAATCAATATTTCTGTCTTCATGTGAGCTCAAAGTTTAGAGTCTAAGAGGTATAGTTTGGACTCCCAGAACATAAAATATCACGTTCATTTCAGAGAACACAAAGCATAGCAGGACTGGGTTGAAGGGAAGTCTTGGTGTTCTAAAGGAAGATGGACTTTGTCCCAATACATCAACCTTCAGATCATCTGCCCGTCCCTGCCCATCTCCCCTGGGAGAGGCATCAGATTCGAGCTAGCACAATCCATCCTGCAGAAGGGCTGTGTGCACACTGATAAGCGAGCTGAGCAACTAAGGGGCATTGTCTGTGGCTAGTCCCTTGAGCCTTGACTATTTATTGCACTTCTACCTTAACTGAGCATGGGCATTTACTAAATTTTGCTTGCTGCTGTCACAAGATCCTTTTGAAAAGCGCTGTTTGCAACCAGTGGAAAAGCCTGGCAAAATAGGGTACCTTGTGAGTAGCTCGCAGTGCTGCATTGGCATGCCTGGGACTTCTTAGGGAAAATTAATCCTTCACTGGGCAATTAAAATCCATCTGGTTATTCTGCCAGCTGAAGAACTCAGTGCATTCAGTGTCAGCTACTGTCAGTTGTGGCAGTCTCAAGTTTCCTTTGAATGAGATGTTGGAAACAATCATCTGATAGTGGTAAGTCCCTGATGAAATGGAACTTTAAATAAAGAATAGAAACAGAGGTCATTTGATCACAAAGTTGTTTAGCACAATTTGTTTACCAGTTTTTTTGTTGTTGTTGTTGTTAACCTCTTTGGCTTCCTGGTAAAACCCACAGATACCTTTTTCAAATCAATAGTTTAAGTGAGTGAGACAAATTTGTAGGATTGCCATGAACTGAGCATGCTGAAATATATATTAGTAGCTTAAAATACCTTAAAGAACCAGGTCTGAGAATAAATGCAATTTTAACATTATGTTAGGGATAAATGCTGTATAATGATATATGCCACATTCATGTCATACCATCATTTTTATCCCTACTGATGGTAAAGTCAGAGGAATAGCAGAGCTATTCAATGTGTTACTAACATTTATAAATCAAATAAATGATTGCATTCTAATTAGAGATTGGTATGACTAAAGACATTTCTTTATTCATGTCCACAGCTCTCAAGTATGAACATATGATGGAAAAAGTACTGATCTCAGAGTGAAAAGATTTGGGCTGGCCATCTAGTGCTGATGTGTTCTGCATGTATGAGCCATGCAAGTCAGTGGATTACCTCTCTGAATGATTTTCTCAACTTTATCTCATGCAGCGTTCTGTGAAAAGCAACTGAAATAGTAACACCAACAGTAATAACATAGAGCATTTACTATGTGTCTGATGTTGATGAATTGCTTCATTGGCAGCTATCTAGAAGTATTTTATTTTTTGTTAGATTAATACTTTGGTATTTCATTTTTTTGGAATGTACTGTGAATGGTATTATTTTCATAACTTCTTCCAGTTCCATTCATTGTTGTTGTTGTATGTAAATGATCATTTCATTCTGTATCCTGCTACATTACTAAATTCACTATTCACTCTAAGACTTTTTGGTGGAATTCTTTGGATCTTCTATGTAAAATATTGTGGCATCTGTAAATACCCATACTTTGAGTTCTTCCTTTCCTATGTGTTTCCCTTTTATTTCTTTCTCTTGTCTAATTGCTCTGACTAATGTTTCAAGTACTACGTTGAATAGACCTGGTGATAATACTTATCCTTGCCTTCTTCCCGATTTTAGGGGAAATACTTTTGGTTTTCCCTATTTAGTATGATGCTGACTATTGGTTTTTCACATATAGTTCTTAACATATTCAGATATGGTCCTTCTATATCTATTTTCTTTAGAGATTTTATCACAAAATGGTGTTAGATTTTGCCAAAAGCCTTTTCTGCAACTATTAATATGATCATATGGCTTTTGTTCTTGTTTCTGTTTATGTATTACATTTATCTATCTATGTATATTGAACCATCTTTACATTGCCAAGATAAAACCTACTTGATCATGATATATGATTATTTTGATGACATGCATTCTATTGGGTAATATCTTGTTGAGGATTTTTACATCTATGTTCATTACAGACATTGGGCTATGTATATTTCTCTCCCTCTTTAAAAAAATTATATATGGTCTCCTCTTTTTTCCCCTCTCTTTTTTGAATGGCTACTGCATGGCTAGGGAAAGGAGACTTTGTGACTTATGAGACGAATTTTAACAGGAAGCTGTTTCCCTATAAATAACTTTAAACTTTATATGTCCAGTGCTCATGTTTATTCCCTTTATTATTTATTTCAAGTGATTTCTACTATGTCCCTAATTTTTACTTAAAGAATCACTTATGGTTATATTCACAGGTTCAATTTTACAACACTTCTATAAGATAGTCTTTGCAGTTACATGGCCCGTCCTTTTATCTGTTCCCTATGTATGATAATTTATATTTGCATTTGTTTCTGCAGTGAGGTAGGTGAGATGAGTGAGAAAAATGGGAAGTGCCTGCATGCGGATGGTTAGATATTAGGGGGGAGGTTTGAATGTGGAAATGTTGGTAGATGTGCATAAAAGTTTGAAGTGCCATCAAATGTTACTAGAATACTTTTAGTTGAGTTGAAGAGTTAATATTGAGTTTTCAGAGGTCATTTTACAGGAGTGAAGGTAAGATACAGAGGAAGGGGGCTTACTTTGTGAATGGGGAAAGCTACCTGCACCTGAGAACTTACTGCTAAGAAGGACAATACGCTACATAAGATATGAAAGAGCTAACAGCATGGAGAGGATTGAAGAATAAAACTAGAGAAGACAGGAATGACTGAGAGGCAAGAGCTAAGTACGGGGAATTTAAAAATTTGGGAAGAGAATTTTATTTGTAAAAAGAATAAAGAAATACGTTAATATTTTCTAATGGGGTGAGGTGAAGAAGCGAGATATGGAGCTGATATAAGGGAGAAAATCTAAACCCTTACTAACTCAGAGCCAATAAAAGAACAAATAGTAGCAAACTCATACACACAGTAAGCCATAAAAGGACATGGCATAACCTCCACTACTAAGTAAATCAAGAAAAAGGCAAAACCTTAAGTCTATACCACACCTGAGAGGAACACAGATTAAATATTCCAATGTGATATCACATAGGTGACCGACCAGTCACTTCTTTGCCAGACAGTCTGACTGGTCAAGCTTCAGTAACTCCTCTGGTGCCCCCTGCCATACAGAGGGGAACTCAAACTCAGGACTGTCTTCTGTCAGGTCTCAGGCATCCTGCAGAGTCTATCCGGTCTGAACTCTGATGAGGAGTTCTTGCTCTCCCTTTCCCCGGCTGTCAGTGTAGATGTGACAGCTTCACTGGCACGAAACTGTCCATTGAGTCAGAATTATCCATACGTAATAAAATCAGCCACAGCAGTAACATTCTAATCCATTCCACTGCCATCTTCAGGACCAGGTGAGAAATTATGCATCATGAGACTGTTTGGAACTCTTTTTTTTGTCTGGAGAAGAAATCCATGGTTACAGTGTACGCATTTTGACAACTCAACTCTTGGCCTACAGTTAATGTGCACTAAACATGATAGAGGTGTCTCTTCTAGGGGTGAAAAACTGCATTTAACCATAACTTTATAGACTTGGTTAGTGTGACCCCTGGTGTTTGGGGACTGTGTAATGCCAAAGAGGAGAAAGAAAGAGAAAAAAGAATTTGTTTCCATAAAGTTCTCCACTCTGTGGGAATGCAAAGGAGGAAATAGGGCGAGGGGGCAAAGGATTCTAATGATGGTAAAGGTATGTTATACATTCAGAAGGCGACAGAAGAGAACAGTGGGTACAAAAGTGATAACGAGAATGGTTACAAATTCTGTGAGTGTAATAACTATTAGAGAAAAACTCAAAGGGAGACAAATGAAAAGAAGGAGGGAAAGAAAAGAAAAATTAAGACTGAGTAAGATGAATAAGAAAATTCAGACAAACACACATGGATAAAAGGAGGAGGGATATAAAGGGCCAAGGGAGAATTGATTCCTACTCTATAAGCCATACTGAGAGAAAAAAGGCAAAAGGAAGAGAAGCACAGATACACAGACACATTTAAAGCAGGACAAAGAAAAGGCAAAATAATAGGACAAAAGTGTAGGAGAAAATATGCAAAAAGAGGAAAACAATAAAAAATAACAATAAAAAAATGCAATCAAATAAAGAGTAATACAAGTGTTTGTTTTACTGTTCTGGATGCTCCTTTCCTCAGTCTAGAGTTACAGACCAGAGCTCAAACCAGGATGTTTCTTTCCTCACACCGGAAGGCTAAGGCGCCGTCTGCCCCCAGAACAGTGCTTGGTGTATAGATCTGCGTATGGTGAGAACGTGGAGCCAATGTGAGTTTTCAGTTCCGTGTAACTCACACTGAACCTGGACTCTGACTGCAGGATTCCATTCTGCATGTAACCAGCCCCTGCCTCTCTGTAGGAGACCTCTCAGTCTGCTCTCCAGCTGCCTGCGGAAGTCCCTCCTGAGAGTCCTGCCTACCCACCCCGGGAAGCTGGCAGTGGGAGGCAGCCAAAGGACTTCATGACTCAGCTTTCGCCCTTCCCGACCATAGCTTCCCCACCAGCCCTTGCTCCATGGAAGTAGCTCTGGGTACGTGTATCAAGGTCACTTACCAACCCTTGATTGTGCAAGGCCACACTGGAAGCAGTATTCCCCACTTTCCTCTCAGTCACTTCTGTTAATTCTTTTGGTCCCAATGTAATTTTTCCAGCTCTCTGTGAGGAAAAATTTGGTAGTTTCACTTTGGCTCCCAGCTGGCAGCTAGCCAGCCACTGTGGGTGGCCTGCACAGCCTCTTCTCCATGTTGTGGCCTACTTCTTCTGCATCGCTGAATCCCACTGTCTTCTCTTCTGTCAGCTCCCTCCTGGTTCCCAGATATCCTCCACTCCCTTCAGTTCTTCAAGCTATTGCTGTCCAGACTCTAGATGCTTCACCTGGAGAATCTGAGTTGCTACCACTCACTGTTCTCCCATTCTGAGACCCTCCTGAAGCAAGTCGTAGGAACCGGACTTCCTCTTCCCCAAGATGCATTATCGAAGCCAGATTCCTTTCCCTCAAAGTAGTACGTATGACTTCAAACTATTACACTAACTTTCTACCACCTTACCCTATAGGTCCTGGCAACAACAAAATCATCCAATCTATCTCATTAGTAGCTCATTAGACCTTCATTACAGAACTTCTATCAACCAGAAGGAAGGAGCACCACAGGGAGAGGCCATGAAGAATACTAACAGGCTTTGACAAGACTCCCTATGATACCTCTTATAAGGACTGATAAAAAATGTGATGTATAAAAATGACATCACTTTGAAAAAGCCATTTATAAAGATAGTGTAAGACTGAGAAGTCAGTGGAAACTACCTTCAGGCTAAGATTCTCATAAACAAAGTACATGGGTGTGTAAGAAAGTGTTTTTAATACATCACAAAAAATGTAAAATTGATCAGTAAGATTATACTATGTCTACAATAAAGCAATGAGATCAAACACTACTAAAATAATGGAAACGGAAAAATTAGCAGAGTCCATGTGAGAGAGAATACCAACACATTTTAAGGATATGTTCAATCTCATTCACATACACAAAAATTCAAATTAAATTATACTAGTGCTGATCAATGTGGCACATGCCTGTAATCCCAGCACTTAGGAGGGAGAGGCAGGGAGATCATCATGAGTTTGACACCACCTTTGACTGACTACATAGTGAGTTCAAGACCAGTTAGAGCTAACCATCAAGAGCCTGTCAGAAAAACAAAAACATAGATTATACTACCATTCCATTTGTAACTTACTTAATGGAGAAAAACAGAAAAGCTTGTATAATTCACAGTGCTATGGAGCATGTGAGGAATAGACATAAATATGACAGATGAGAGTAAAACTAGCATGTCTGTGGAAGAAAATTTGACAATACTTATATTAACATATACTTTATTTAAACATGAGATCACTGGTATGTAATGTTATTTGTTATAGAAATAATCATTATATAAAGGATGTGAGTGCTTCCTAATGTCCATGAATAGATGGGTTGCTTAATTACTTAAAACATCATTTCACCCCAAATATCTTTTATAGTTGTTGTGTCTTATATAGTTCATTTTTTCATATATCTTCAAATCTTTTATGTCTCAGGAAAAAAATACACACTCTGTTATTTGAGTCACTCTCAGTAACATACAGAACTGTACAACTGATGCTTGTCTATAAATTCATAATAGGTAATACATGTTGCATGTGAAAGTTTATAGAAAACCTCACCCAGAATTTTGAAAACTGGAAAGCTAATAAATTGTTAATATTCATTTGTCATCTGTCATTGTCAGCATTTAAATATCAGCAGATAAATATTCGATCTTATTAGAAGTTTGTACAGTCCAGACTTTAAGGAACTCATGAACCATTGCAAGATAGACTTTAAGGGGATATATATAGATATGATAAACAGATTAATGTATTTATAGAGAATTATAAAGTATTATACATTATAATACTTTATTATTTAATACTTTATAATATATTATATAGTATTTAATAATATATTATATCCATATATTTTACTATTTAATACTTTATAATATATTATAAAGTATTTATACTTTATTATTTAATACTTTATAATATATTATAAAATATTATAATACCTTGTATTATTAAATATTATAAAGTATAATGCATTTATACATTTCTTAAAAATATTTCATAAGAAGCAACAAGATATGATGTCAAAATACCTGAAAAACTATTGCTATATTTCAGAAACTAAATAAGAGAATTTAACCTTAGATATAAATTAGAAATCAATTTCCAGGGCTTTATGGATGCTCTCACAGCTACTGAAGTTAATATTTGTTGTGAATTTACTAAGTGTTACACTAATTTGAAGCTGATCTTCTAAGCTACACTCTCTATGCAGAAAAGGCGGCTGAGATTTAGCAGAGTCAAGTGTCTTTTCCAAGTTCACTCACCTAAGAATCTGTGACACAGAACTGGGAATCCCGCCCAGGCTCAAATTTGGGCCATCACATCCAACAGGTAAGCCAGCCAAATTACTCATTTATTCATTCTCTTTTTCAAAAGCATACTTTTACTCTCCCTGCTAAGTGTTCGTGAAAAATGTGTATTGCAGATGCCAGGTTACAAGGCTGAAAGAAAAGGAGTATATGGTCGTGTAAATAGATGTGAATTTTCTTTGAATGGAGTTTGGAGTTTGACACCCATGAGCCTGAAAAGTGACAAAATGTGAGTGACCTCAAGGAAGTTTAACTGTTCTGTAAACAATGCTGTCATTGAGGCTTGAAAATAATTAGGATGCAGGCGAGAAACAGCAGAGATCTGCCAACGAAGGGTGGTTTATTTGTTTGGTTTTTGAGACAGGGTCCTGCTTTGTAGTTCGGGCTTGTTCTGAGCTCACTATGTAGCCCAGGCAAGCCTCAAACTCAGCAGTCCTTCTGCTTCTGCCTTCTGAGTGCTGGGATTACAGGCATGAGCCACCACATCAGGCACTGTGGTACGTGGTACTGATTGTTGCTGAGTGTGAGTCACCATGCCCAGTACTGTTGTATATGGTTGCCAGGGATCGAACTCATGACCTTGTGTGCTTGCTAGGCAGGCACTGGAACCACTGAGCTAAATCTCTGGCCCACACCAATGAAGTTTTAAACTTCACTTCTTTCTCTAGCTGTCATACTCTGGTCAAGCCTCTTCTGAAACACAGCTTCTTCACCCTAAACTGGAGATTAATGCATTGAATTTCATGACTATGATAAGGATTAGAAATATATAAGGTAAAAATTCTGAAGCCTATGCATGGCACCTGCCAACCACTATAATTAGCTGTTACTGTCAGGGAATACACAAATTCTGAAGAATACTTGCCTGAAACATAGGAATTTGGAGATGCATACATAACGTGAAGAGGGATAGAGGTGAACTCTCCCGTAAGTACATCTCAAGCCTCTTGCCTGTCTAAATGCCAATTTGTAGTCCTTGACAAACATAAATACAAAAGTTGCCTACTAATAATGTGCTTAATGAGAATGATAAAAACATGACAGTGCAGAGAAACCTGAGAGTCCAACATTCCCATCAGTGCTGAATCATTTCCTTTATTAATTGGCACAAATCTCAAAAACCAGCCTCCCTTGCTACTTTTCTTTAATTCCGTAGTCACTTGTTTTGCTTGAGACAGCCATGCCTAAGTCTAAAATATTTTCTTCAAGTCACTGATAAAGGCTAAAGCTATATGCAAGAGTCTGAGGCTCCCTGTACACATTTATCCTGACCTGTGATACCTTTCTGTACCCTACAGTTTAGTTCCCAGGGTAAAGCACACAAAGTATGTGGTGTTACATGGTGATCTGAGAATGTTACTTTGCTAAAAAGAGAGTAAAAAGTCATAGAAATTCTATCAATTGGACCAGGGCAAAAACCTATAGTCATTTTGGGAGAGGTTTATGTGAGGTCTGACATTTCAAAATGAGGCATCAAATATTCTTGGCTACTGTATTTTGCAAGCTGGGACACTTGAGCTATTTGAAAAGGAAAAGAAAAAAGAAAGGAAGACTTTGAAAGAGTCCCTTCTTCTCTATCCAGTCTGTCAACCTATGGCAGACAGAAAAGAGTTTCCTGAGCAAATGCTTTTCATGAAGTTAAAGATTTAAGAGATGAAATAGCAATGCTTTATTCACATGAAGAATCCTGCGCTTAAGAGAAAGTAAATGGTTCCTCTAGGGAAGGGGATGGACCCTGCCAATCTGTGGGAAAGCATAATTTTCTCTGTACTACCCAAGTGGCCTCGTAATTACATTTCATGCCTGTTCATTTTCCTCTCTGCTCTCTAATTCTTATCTGAAATCCTTAACTGCATTTGAAGACAGAGAGATTGAGACTGTTCAGGAATTCAGGGTTCAGAAATATCATTGATTCAATAACAAACTCAGTTAAATGGCTGTTTCTAAATTAGGGGCTAAGAGGTTTCCCTTGCTAGAAGCTTAAATTACCTATACGTTATGACTATCCTCCTCAGCAAAACCTGACTTCCTTTAGTCTTATCTTATGTGAGCAAAACCATATCCACCTCTCCCAAACACTTTACATACTGAAAGGACATCACAAATATGATAGAAAAAAATGGTTAATTCTAAGGACTGAGGTGTTCTCTAGTAAAATATCAAAAACTTCCCAAGAAGAATAGAAATTTAGCTATTATATACAGACAAGCCTGGTTGTTGGTAATATGTTGGCCTTGGCATAATTAGCTATCCCTCTTTTACCTGTAGGGGAGAACGAATAATTCAAAAAGAACTACCTGTTGTCTTTAGGATTGTCATCACTTTAACAGAATAGTGCCTTTAAAACAAAACCCATCCATCACACAACACCACACACACACCCTGCACACCAACGGACAAAAGCCTCCTCTTCACTGCCAGTCCCCGCATTAGCTTTTAATTAACTGGACAAAGAAATCCCTTGCCCTGAGCTCACCCCCAGCAAGCTTTGCAAGGGGCTCGTCTCGCCGTGCCGCGGAGGATTCCAGCTCCCACCTAGTGCAGGTCTCTCAGCAAACACAGGACGGTTCTCAGCTGTTCCGCTGACCTTCACCTAAAACGCAGGCCTCCGCTCGGCTCTTCCTACAGCTTCCAACTTGAAACTCCGTTTCTCTCTTTTCCCAAGCAGATGTAATAACAGACGAGAATAGAACGAATGTTCTGTACTCACAGTCTACGCTGAAGGCTTGATGATCTCCAAGATGCCGAAGAGAAGACAGAACCGCAGAGAGCCAACCGCGAGAGCTGAAAAGCGAGGGGAGCATGGAAACGCCCCAGGGGCGCAGAGAGGAGGTGGAAGAGGATCAGGGCGGGGCCGCAGGCGGGGTGCCCCGCGGCGAGTCTCTGAACGGGTGAGAAAGGAAGTCTCACTGCGGAAGAGGCGAGGTGTGCTACACTGTGCTCCTCTGCTATTTTTCAGACCTCCGAACTTGTAATTCCGTCCATCTTGAGTCCCTCAACTACATACTCTGCTCGTACATACCCGGTGAAGAAGTACGGACATACAATAGACTTCAGCTGGGTTTCCCTGCGGCTCAATGTGCTGCTTCTGCTAACACGACGTGACGGCCACCGCCAGGCATCAGATAGCGTTTTTAGGATAAGTATAAATAAAAATACACTCGACAGTCAATCAGTTTATACAAAATCCAGGACTCATTTCCACGGGTGTTCAATCTACTCATGCGAGTAAAAAGCTTAGTTTGAGAGGCAGAGGTGAGAGAAACTATGGGAAAAGCCATTCCCTTTAGCGGATCTGCACTTCTGAACTTAGCTGTTCATGAGGAACAGCTGGATAGCTCTGCAAACAAGGCGGGACCGCACAGCGGGGCTCCGGCTGCACCCCCACCCCCACCGTCAGAGGCCCGCGGAAGAGCGCAAGTGCCGGTACTGATGGCAGAGCCTGCCCCTACGGACTGGATATTGATAGTCTCTGCCTCATTTCAAGGGTTACCCTTAAATTCACCTTAACAGCTATGGCTTTAAATCAGTTTTGTTTTTGCAAACTTTACAACACTGAAATTATCGGGAAAGCTTTGTAAAAGACAATGACAGGGACGTGCTTCAGATTTTTTTCACTTCGTATGTCTAGCTTGGAGTCTGTGCCTTGGCATCTCTCGTTCCTTCCTTAACCTCCCTTTTGTGGACGGTGGTTCCGTATTCCAGGTGCTACCCATGAGCTAATCAGTCAGCAGGCATTACTCAGGCTGCTGGCTGGTGCCGCCTGGAAGGCCACTATGGCAAACACCTGGGTGATGAGGGCGTGGAAGGAACCGGGTAACGGGGTGAATAAGCCACCCAATGGAGTAGATAAGATATGTGAAAATATACATCCCACGGGCTGAGACTGGAGGATGGAATTCCTGAGGAATGTAACAAAGGATCTATGTTAAAAAGCTCACTTCCATAGGAAAGCTACGGAGAAATGAGGACACTACTTTGAACTGAAGGCAGCTTTGTAACCTCTGTAGACTGTACCTGCCATCAGGAATGTCTATGATGTGATTAATCCTAAATCTGTACTACACCGTACGTATCCTGTGGTACATTTGGGTGACAGCAGTCACATTTGTAGACCATGAAATGATAACTGGAGATAGGCCTTAGGGAAATAATACAGGGAGAGATTTAAAGCAAATGGGGGGCGGCAGTTCTGATTTGGGGAAATAAAATACTCCAAAGCAAAGAAAATGCATCTAATAGATTTCCACAAAAATTCAAATGTACATTATAGGCCAATATTAAAATGAACCTTTTAAAATTTTGAATAATTTAGTGTTTTTAAACCTGCGACAGTAACAGCTGATAATGTTTGACTTACTAGTGATCTTAGTAACGAAGTGTGGTGTACTTCATTGACTCAGCCACATAGAAGTCATTAGTTTGAAGCTCTATAAGCAAAGAGACCACAGTCATATTTTTCCTTGCTCTACCTGATGAATTGTTGTGCCTGACACACAGTGTGCATTTAATAAAATTTGGTTGTATTAACAAGTGGTCTCTATACCAAGGAGACACTTTCAGAGATTCAGCGCCCCCAAATTGCTATATTTGTGACCAAAATTTGTTTTGACCTTTTCATTCAGTGTTAGGTTGTTGATTTTTGAAATGTTTTCATCTATGTCCGTCTACTCATTGTTCTTGGTTTTTATTTGACTCCTGTGAGGTCATGCATTGGACAAGAGACTGTAGATAATTTGTCTAGACCATGAACCATGATGTCCCTTGCCTTTTAAACCTCTTCCATCTTATAGAACTGACATTATTTTGCCATTACACATGCAATCATTGTTCAGCAAAGCCTGCAGTCGCCCCCTTGCACCTTTGCCAGGTCTCTACTCCCCTGTTGGAATGCCCTTCATCTTTTCCAATTGCCCTTTGGCTGGATTCAGTATTTAAGTGACTATGACTTTGCAATGCATGCACTGTAACCCCAATTTTCCATTTGTTAGAGTTTATTCTCTGAGCAAAATTGCCCTTTATTACTGAACTGTTCATCTGTGAGTCGGGGAATGCGGTTTTACTCGAGTCTAAAGTGGGACTTCCCCTCTCTTTTCTGCTTGAGTAGGAAGTGGGAAAGTAAGTCTGGGTTCTTCTCTAGGCCTTTTGGTGAGGCTGCCTAGGCCGAAGTTTGATAATGGCAACTCTGCAGGAGGAAGACAGAATACATATTACATATGAAAGGTAAACAAAAGGGACATACTTGAAATTTTCAATGCACTATTCATCTCAGATGAAAGTAATATTTGATTCTAAGAACTCACAGCTGCTGCATCCCCGGCAGCTCACTATTCTGGTGACGTACTCCACTTCCTGCAGAGGAGGTCCTCTGTAAAGAGCTTCTGTTTTTATGTGCCAATTCATTTTCAGTGTCTTAGAACACACACAGATACATATTAAAGTATTCACTTCAGTAATATGTTAGATTTTTAAAAGACTTTGATATATTTTATGCCATTGCTTTTTTATTGCAAAGATAGCTGTGGAGATAAACCTAATGGCAATATATGCACATGTTTCTACTGTAGTAAGTTATATGACATGTGCAGGTTCATACAATACAGTATTTCAATTTTCAGCATTAAATTATAAAGGTGAGATTTGGTTCTAAAATGTAGGGTATGTTTTGCTTTTTTCAGGTGCAAGCATCTATAGTTTATCTTTCAAGTTTTATTATCAATGTTTTTAACTGTATTCTCTTGTATTTTTCCTACATATATGGTTCTTTTTCATAGAATTCATACCTAGATGACCAGTATCAAGGTCTACCTGTCTCTTTTAGATTTTAGTTTATGAGAAGAACTCTCACAATTTTCTTAGAAAAAATTAAAAACAAAAAAAAGCTGTGTCTTATTTACTCTGGCTGTCTCAAAAAAAAGTAGACTGGGTCGCGGGTAGACAACAGAGGCTTACTTATTTTTAATAGTTGTGGGTCCCAAGAAGTTCAGGACACACCCACAGATAGGTTCTCTTTCTGGGGAGCATTATTTGCTCATAGATAGCAACTTCTGGTTGTGTCGTCACACAGCAGAAGGAAAAAACAAGATCCCTCTAGTCTCTTTTATCAAGGTTTCTGGCATCATGAAGTAATCACCTCCAAAAAGTTCTCCACCTCTTAAAGAAGGGAAGGATAAGGTTTAAACACATGATTTCTGGTAAAGCCCAGAAGTTTGGATCATAGTGTGCTGCCTGTATGTTTACCAGGACATAGTAGTTACACAGCAAATAGGCAGACTTACTTTTCTGCAGAAAATAATCTACTCCAAGTAAATATTACTCAGGAGTTAATTGTGGCTTGCTATTCTTATTTTGAGCATCTGCTCTATATTCTAGACATTATACTCAGTGTTAACACTTTCCTAATATGTTCACTGTATTATTGATTTCCTGCAGTAGCAATGTTCCACATGCCTGTGCCATGGTTACACTATGAGTTGATTAGAGATATAGCTTTGTCTTATTTCTCACTTCCACTACAAGTACCCCCCATAATTCCCATAAGTAATATCCTTTATGTCAGTGATTGCAGAAACAAAGTTGGAAAAAACGTAAGATCCTACTGCATACCATCAAAATATCAGTCTAGTTATGGCAGTAGAAATTAAAGATTCCAACACTGAACACCACTTGAACTCTGAAGTGTGCTGGACACAGCTACAAAGGGTTGGTGTGCAAATTGTATAGCATGCCTTCCTTGATGCTGCAATTTCTAGTCCAAATATATAATAAAGTAATTGTGAAATTGATGATTTATGAAACCCATGTATGTAACTTCATATAAAGGTAAATGTAGAGGACCACTGGTAGAAGGTCTAAGACCTAATTCTGCTGGGACAGCATTATAGCCCATAGTGAATCAAAGCAGGAGGAAAAGATGTGTCCAAGTAGCAAGGTGCACAAGTCAAATTATTGAAGCTTCATCATCTCCAGTGCCAGTGTGCCAGGGATGAATGAAAAAGAGCAGGCCAAAAAGTGAAAAACTTCAGGAACTTCTAGGAGAGAAGAAAGTGGTAAATCCTGAATTCTTTATTCTCATTAGTGGCCTCATGGTCTCCTTAAAGAAGGAGTCAGATTAGGACATAGAGAAAAGACTAAATAAATGATTTATTATGTTAGGCTAAAAAGCTGATTGTCTCTGTCTTACTGAGCTATTAACTGGTAGGGTACTGGAAATTTCTACCACTTCATATTTTTAACAAATATTTGTGTTTTTCTTGTAGTCATGTTGTAGGAAGACATAAAGAATAGCATGTGAGAGTTGTAGTGTTGTGATGAATTTAAGAAATAGTCTTCCCCAACACGCTCACTTTGGACATGGAAAAATGAGAAATGAATAAAAGGGAACTGTCCAAGACATAGAGTTTCTGACACTTAGAGATTAAAATCAATTTATTGCCAACTAAAGTGCAGGTGCAGTGTTAGGCAAAATCAGAGGTGTTATCTCATTTAATCTTCAGGAAGACTCTGAAAGCAGCATTTTGTATCTTTACAAATGAAAAAGTGATGTTCAGGAGTGTTAATCAGTTTTCAAATGCAGTTAGTGACAGAAAAGCCAGATTCTTACTCAAGTCTAAGCACAAGCGAAGCCAACAACATATATCTTAAGTGTCAAAGCTTTCTGAAGCACTAGCAATAAGTACATCATTTGTCATAACCCTTCCCAATTTCTTAAATGATTTCATTATTTAAATATAAGCAAAATTTTAGCAATCAATCTTGAGATGCATTTTTCCTTAAGTGAATTTTCTTTCATGAGGTTTTCTTTTCCTTCCTCATTTTTGATCGTGTGTGTGTGTGTGTGTTTTGAGCTCTTTCCTATAAAGTAGCTGTGGCCTTTTCTATGTGCAGGAAGGGCTCTGGCCATAAAAATCAAATCTGTACTGTCTCAGAATGCTATGCATTGACTGGAAACCGTTAAAGAAGTACTTTCCCCTCATGTACATTAATATCCATCTCTTTGCCTCCTTCATTTATGAGAGGAGGGGTTTACCAAAAAGTAAGGATATCAGTATAGTTTGGCATAGGCATCTTTCTCAGTGGAGCACTTTCATTTCTCAATGCTTAACATAATCTGCGTTCTTCGGAA
Source organism: Thryonomys swinderianus (assembly GCA_004025085.1). Lineage (NCBI taxonomy): Eukaryota > Metazoa > Chordata > Mammalia > Rodentia > Thryonomyidae > Thryonomys > Thryonomys swinderianus. Next base: position 17,024 of record PVIC010023938.1, read on the forward strand.
TGACTCAGTTTCCACTGCTAAAGTTCATCCATTTGTGGTGTAAATGGATCAGATCCTACAACAAAGTTTCCAGAAAGTATAAACATTCGTAAAGCTCAGTGGAGAGTAAGCTTCAGGTGGGTAGAAACTTATGTGGTGTTTTTGAAGATACCACATTCCAAGCACTATGTTATGTAGTTTACCTAATTAGTTTCATTTTATTCATATTTACAGCAGCTATTAGAAAGATAGATATGGGTGTTTTCTTATTATGCATTAAGAAATATGTGTTTAATTTTATACTAATATTTTAAACTTTCAACAAATTAGGCAAGTAATATATACAATTGTCTAAATTTCAGACAATTTATACTCACAAAATCTTTTATTTTTTTCTTTACATACTTCATTTTCAGATGATGATGTATTACTTCAAAATCTGGTTTAACCAAACATTCTGGGCTTTATATTACTTGGCTTTAATATCAGGTTAGATTATCATCTAAAAGACAAAAAGCAAATATCATCAGAGGAGTCAAAGGGCTCACAGAAGGTGACCACTCTGAGAGGCTTCAAGACTACTGATTTCAGCACGCCCACCTCTATTTTGCAGCTAGAGAAACACACTAAACAGTATCATGTAGCTCAGGCCACACAGCGTGTTAATGTCAAAGGCCACGTTCAAATTCAGTCCTCTCATTTCCCATTTGCTTGTACTTTCCATACATTATGTAAGACCTGATGGGATGTTGAAACACTTCCTTTGTCAACTATGGAAAAAAGAAAAAAAAACAAAACAAAACAGAAACTCAAGCTTGCAAAATCTACAAACTGTCAAAATACACCCATTTGGTTATAAAATTTGCTACTCTAATTATGGCCAAAGTACTCATTGACAGCTTTTAAAGTGACAGTTCTTACAATACTTCTCCACTGCCTATAGAAAGATGTCCCATCAAACATTATTTTTTGAAGGCCTTTAAATATATTCAGTCTTTGCTTGCTTCCCAGCATTATACTATGTGGCTCTTTGCTTCAAACTAAATATTTTGGCATTATTCAAAATTAGTCAACCCAATTTTCAACTGCCATTTTTATTTGAAAATGTACCCTTCCCCTCCTCCATATACATTTTTCAGCTTTACATCTAAATGATTTGGGGTGTTATACACACATGTCTGTGTGTGTGTGTGTGTGTGTGTGTGTGTGTGTGTGTGCTGGGTATCCTATGTATCCTCCATAAAGCTTGTCTTAGAGTAGTACTTGTTGAATGTTCTTTTAGTGAACAAAGGGGTTTGGGATTATGACATACAAAATACAGTTATATTCTTTTCGGTAATTATAATTCTCAGCCCATGATAGGGAATCTTGTTCTTACAGAGAGATTCTCCCTTTCTGGTGGATACTGAAAGCAAAACAAAACAAAACACACACACACAGACCTTGCTGTACACACACACATTTAAAAAAAAAATCCAAATGCACAGATGTGTGCATAATCAAAAGATCTCTGTCATTTTGATTTGTTCCTACCCAAAATGATACTAAAGTGGTAAGAGATATATACAGCCGACTTCCAAAGTAAACACAAGTTTCTGAGAAAGCCCTGTTGCCTGGGAGCACTCACTAGCCATTCTTATCCAATCAGAGGAAAACTGTAGTTCTTGTCACTACAATTCAAAGTGCTACACACAGTGCACACTAAAAGCCAGAAGATTCAGAGAGAATCGAATCTAGTCTAGCATGAGCAGTGGACAATGTTATTTCCTACAAGTTAATGTAATGGGTTCTACAAAAGCAAGAGGAAGTAACTCAATGCATCCCGATGTCCCCTTGGGGGCCCAGCTGAAAGCGGCTTTGAGAGTACACAGGAAATAGAGTGAGGATCAAACGCTCCTCAACAGCCCAGTTCTGACTGTCACCTGAATGCAATGCAAGTTTATATCCTCATGGCTTGTTTTCGTATTACTTCTTTCTAAAACAACACTTGTAGAATGCATTTAACTGAATACAATATTTTTTTCTTGAGAATTCATGTTAATAGGATGCAATATCAATCAATTAATATAACTACATGTTTTTAGCCTGTATAATTTACAGCTGACAGATAAAATGTATTCAAACTACTGCAGTTTTTTTTCAATTTAAAGAACGTAGAAGAGCTTGAGAGGTTATATAGTCAGGGAAGCTTGTGACTGCAGTAAGACCCAAGGTCTTTGTTTACTCATTAGTATTTTGCCATATTATCTACTTGAACATATGACATGTATTTATAGAGCAAGTAGTTATTATTGTAAATGTCTTAAGTACTTTGAAAGGGGAAAGCTTTAGGTTCACAAGGAGCTAGAAGAAAACTAGCTACCAGAAGGAAATGCTCTGTGCACAACATTAGCAACAGTTTCAGATGTAGAGAGGCTATTTAAAGCGAAAGCAATAATATTAAGAATATCCAGCACAATATATTTGATTTTTTTTGTTTTGATTTTTTTGCAGTACCAGCAATTGAACTCAGGACCGTGCACTTGCCAGGCAGGCGTGGTGCCACTAAGCTTCGTCCTCAGCCCTTTATATTTGAAAAAGTGAATAAATGAACAATAGGTCAGATGTGTAAATATTGTATCTTTTCTCTGGTATGAGAAACTGAAGATGTAAATGAGTTCTAGAATGCATGACAGATATTGTGAAATGGTAAATATTCAAAGGGAAAATGGGGTTTAAGGGTAAGTAATGAGGGGAAAGAAGAAAATCTGATAGTGAAAAAAGGAAACCAACTTGTTCACATAGGGGCAGGGGGCTGTTGGGTGTGTAGGAAAAGGGGAAAAATGAGAATTAAGTCATGACATATACTGGTACAAGTTATCAATGTTGAGTATAATCATGATGCATATATATATATATATATATATATAATATACCAATAAAGATTCAACATTTTAAAAAGTTATAAATAGTAATTACCGTTTGATAAAAGCAAGTATTCCAAAGAGAATGAAATATGTGAAAGTGTTCAGAAAACTGATTTTCTTTTCAGTTCCTGGGGATTAAAACCAGTCTCTCTTGCATGCTCTACTACTAACTATACTTCTAACTTAATTATCTTCAAAGCAGATTTTCTCCTATGTACTTTCACTTTTGCTAATGAATGTGAGGTTTCTTGAGATCCAGGTAATGGTTTGTCTTATATGACCATGAAGAAATCCACAATATGGGGATTATAATTACTTATATTCATATTCATTCACAAATATACCGAGAACCTTCACAGGTATGGGCACTGTTTTGAATGGCAGAGAATCAGAAAGAAACAAACTAAGAGTCAATGTCTTTAATGGGCAATCCTTATCTAATGGAAGGAGCTGCTGTGATGGGTCAGACCTGAGAATGTGGATTTTTCACTAGTTTCCACATGATGTAGATTTGCTAGGAAATGCACTCTAGCCATGAGAGAGAAAGGCCATGTGGATAGACTCCTGGGAAGAGTAACACCACTGTTTAGGGGTGAGTGAAAGGAGAAGAAAACCAGACCTGTTCATGAGGCTTTACAGGTCTTATTGATGGTGTGGAATTTTATCTTCAAGAGTAAAGGTCAAGTAGTGGCAATATGATGTTACATGTCTTAGAAAGTAAAGCCATTTACTGTGGTATGTGGAATGGATGCATGAAGGCTGAGGTCAGATGCTGAGGGTTCTGGGTTACTAGAGCTGCAATGGTTGAGAAATGGTCATGGCTCACAGTAGCAATATAGTAACGTGTACACAATTGTGAATGGGTGACTCAACCTGGTTTTATTTTTAGCTAACAACATGTATGTATATTAGTTAGGGTTTTGTATTAACAGCAGCTCCCTTAGTTTGCATTACCACCCAAGCTCAACCTCCTGTCTTGTCAGCAGCACCATTAGATTCTCATAGGAGCATGAACCCTACTAGAACTGTGCACGTAAGCAATCTAGGCCATGTACTCCTTATATTAATCTAATCCTGAAGCCATCTCCAACCTGGGCTCATGGAAAACTTATCTTCCCCCAAACTGCTACCTGGTGACAAGGAAGTCAGGGGACCACAAGCCCAGAGGAAGAGAATCAATTTAAAATATATGTATAACTACATGCAGATTAATCAGACAGGCTTATGGGGTAACAACTGGAAGAGTTGGAGGCTATCATGGGGGAATCAGAGGTTAAATTATCCATGATGGCTCCCTGTACTTGGAAAACCAGAAGATCCAGCAGCTGCTCAGTTCTGGGAGGTGGAAATCACAGAAAGAGAGCAATCAAGACCCTAGCACTAGTGTAAGGCCAAAGGCCTGGAGGCTCACAGTAGAGTGTCTGGAGTGAGTTTGTTGTTGGAGGTGAATGAAAATGGATATTCAACTCAAAAAGCAATGGTAAAGACTAGAGCTCTTCCAGTTCCTACATGTGGGTGGGTATTGACCCTCAATTTGCTGGCTTACATGTCAATCATTCCCAAATTCACCCAGAGCTGTGCTTTGTCAATCTGGTAGGGACTCTTCCTCAAGACAGGCTGACATCTCACAATTAACAGCCACACTATGCAAAAGGTATACACTAAATCCAAAATTCTCTGACCACACTTAATAGAAACTCGAATCAATTGTTAATAAAGTATGGATCAAGCTCAACATCTGCACCAGTACTAAGAGCTTATTCAAGACGCAGGATCTCAAGTTCCTCAGACCTGATAAATTAGAATTGGCACTATTGCAAGATTCCCAGGTGATGCAACTTCACAACAAAAATGGAAATAGCTACCTTGCATTTAAACAATTTAGAAAAATGTATACTTTTAAATGACAAAACTTATGAAGGAAATCCAAGTTGCCTCCCAAGACACTCTGGAATTCATCATTTGGATATGTATATTAATTTAAAAGATGTTGCCAACACATTGAAAGATATGAATTCACCAACAGTAATCATGTGGTTTAAAATAAAATACAAAAGATAACTGAGTTAATGATCATAATCTCTGTTTAAAGTATCTCAGTTATATTTAGTCTTTATTCATAACTGAGATACAATTAGAAGAAAGTGGCTTATTGAACTATTTCATTAACTCTAAAGACAATGGAATTGGCAAAAGTAACAGTGATAATGTTCAGGGAGAAAAATATTTGCATGTGACATACGTTTTATACCTTTAGGTATTAGCAATTTCAGGTTTGCATAAATTCAATAGGTTTCCTAAAATCAAGTAAAATGTCAGTCAATTCTCAACTTGCACATTCTAATATATATTCAGTTGCCAAAAAAAAGGAAAGACAACATGAATTCCAATAGTTGTTGCCCCAGTTAACTGAAAACCAACCAGAAAATCCTTTATGTCAGCTCATCTTTTAGGTGTATGTTTTAGGACACGGATATGCATTTTCTTCATGTTCATCTTAGTCATCTTCTCCCTAAATGAACATGCAGTTGGCTGTGCTTAAGGCCAGTGGGCACGTAATAAAAGAGACAAAACTGAGACTGACCTAGACGTCTCTATTTTTCTTAAAATACATGGGATTTACAAGTCCTTTACTTCTCATTAGGTTCTGAAAATTTATTTCTCCCCTTCCCACACATTCACTTAAAATAATAAAGTCCAAGTAAACAGAAGAGTAGAGAGTAAAATATTTTCGCAAATAGATACAGTTCCCAAGCACAGAAGTCAGTGCATGTGGACTTGAACTGCTGGCTTGGAGAAAGAGACTTTGTTGGATGCCTTGATATGTCCTTGTTAAGTGATATAATTAGAAATAGGTCAGAAAAAAGAGTTTGTACAAAATTTGAAAGAATCACACTCATTAACTGTTTACGGATAACTTTATTTTAACAAGTTAAAATTGAGAGTTCATTTTCCCATCAAGTTACACTGAGTCCCTATGCTGAGTAACAACATAGAGCCTTGTCCCCATTTGATACTGTTTGATGAAGAAAAATGTAACACAGACTCTGTGTCCTTCCTCTCATTGGACCACAGTTTATAAAAGCTCTTGTTATAAACATGGTTCTTTAGCATTCCGAGAGCTAATTATTTTGGGAAGAAACTGGAGTACATCTTCACTACTCAATTCTTCCCCCATGTAAATACGGGCTGAGCTAAATTAACTTACTAGGGAAAACAGTAGAACCTTCAACCAAGCCAACCGGACAGACTTTCTGTTGGAGATTCACCGTTAATGTGCTTTATCATGACTATGCTTCATCTGTATGAATATGCTATCATCACCATACGCTTCAAGGCCACGGCCATCATTGCTGCTGAATACTCTAGTAACCTTTACCTGGAAATGTCTTACATATCAAGGATCTCAATAGAGATTTTACTAACAGTGACCTGGTAAGCCCTTAAGAGGAGAAAATAATTGTGTGGTTTTTATCTATGTCTTAAAGATAAGACAGCTAAGGGAGGTGAAGTAACTATGATTTTGGAGTGAATTGAGAAATCCAGGAGTTAAATCCAAAGCCTGCTGCTTCCAGAAACTGTCTCTCCGTGTCCGGTTGAACTTCCTCTCACTGTACCTCAGAGGCTCACATGCCAGGGCACTAATGTTCCCTAGACAATATTTGCAAAGGTGGTGGGTCTTTCGTGATCATTTCAAAGCACTGAGGAGAGCACTAAAATTTAGTGGATGTTGGCCAGGCCTGCTGAGCTCTGTCAGTGTGCTGGGATGTCTTACAAAGTTCAGGTTGTCCCACCCCTGAGTGCTATTCTTTCCCCCTTTCAGAAACAATAATTTGTCATCACACTTATGCTTCTCATGTTATATATAGGCTAAAGTCTTTTTGCACAAACACTTCCATTTTTTTTATATATATCTCAAGGAAATAGTGAAGGTTTTTAATGTGGGGTTGCACAGTCTACTGACTTTTTCAGGTCCTTAGGCAATTATCATGAAGAATGAAGATCGTTTATAGTTTTAAATAGCAAATGAGGGTAGCTGACATGTAAATAATGCAACTTAGCACCTTTGATCCTCTCTGGAGCAATGCAAATTAGTTCTGATAACTGCCTAATCAAATATGCATTGAGAGAAATATGAGAGTGCTATGGGGAAGATGCAGAAACTCTTTGCTGCTGCTGCTGGTGGTACTTGTTTGCTCACTCATGGATATTGCAGTTGGAAGTCTATCTGTTCACACATCTGTACTGCACCTGCCTGATCTATGCATGCAAAACAAGAGTTAGAATGCTTGACTACAAGTCATTCATTTTGTATTTTCCATACAATGACAGATGGTATCATGATGGTCTTACGTACTAATGAGCAATAGTTTGGGAAGGAGATAAATATTACAGTGACAACTAAGAGGATGGTATGTGGTGGTACAATGTTCTTTGTGTTCAAAAGATAATTTAGCTACCTCTTAAGGTGGAAAATATGTTTTAATTTTTTGACTATGGTCATTATAGCAAATCCAAGGCAGTATCTCGTCCTTTTGCTTTAAAACACAGAAAGAAGGGGAAAAAAAAAATGTACCATGCCACAGTGTAACTTAGAGTGTGGCTATCTCTGCGACCATCTTTATTTATTTATTTATTTATTTATTTATTTATTTATTTATTTATTTATTTATTTATTTTGAGGCAGGGTCTCGCTTTGTAGTTCAGGCTGGCCCTCAGCTCACTATGTAGCCCAGGCAAGCCTCGAACTCAGCAATCCTCCTGCCTCTGCCTCCCGAGTGCTGGGATTACAGGTGTGAGCCACCATGCCCGGCGTGTGACCATCTTTATTAACCTCAACTGTTAGAACATATTCCCTACCAGGCATTATTTTCACCACAATTTCAGGAGAGCAAAATAGCACCTTTGCAGATGACAGAAGTAAGCCTTAGAGAACTTGGTATCTCGCCAAGTTCCCAGAGCTGTTGAATGCTGAAGCCAAGATTTCAACTCATGTCAAAATATGTTTCTGAGGTCTGCTTCCCTTTACTGGGTCACATGTGTTAACTGGGTCACTGAGCAATGGAATGGTAAGGACCCTTGATGCTTTGCATATTGTCAAAGTATTTCAAACACTCATATAACATATTTCCCTTCTTTATAACACTACCAGAAATCTAGGAAATGTGAAATTATTATTTTTTTTTTTTTCCAGAGAGGACTGTGAGGTTCTGGGATATGATGGCCACAAAATTGAGAAATGAGAGTAAGAGTCATTATAGAAAAGTCAGGTGCTGATATCAAATAATACTTTCCAGGGCTGGGGATTTAGTTCAGGGGGTACCACTCCAACCTTGGGCACACAAGGGCCTGAGTTCAATTCACGGTACCATGAAACAAACAAACAGCAACAATAACAAATAAATTAAATAAAAGATAAAATAAAATAAAATAAAATAAAATAAAATAAAATAAAACAATAGTAATAATAATAATACTTTCCAGTACAATGAATATATACTCTAAAAAATACAAATGATTTTTATAATCTCAAAGCAACATTTGCATTTATGGATCAACACATTTCTTCTAACCAAAGAATCAAAGGTGATTTTTAGCAAGTTTTAAGAATATCTGCAGTGTACTTAGCTATATCAATTGTTAACAAATTCTTCAATTGTTTTTTTCTTACAAATGTGTTAAATTAGCTAATACATCCTTTGATGCAAACAAAAAAATTTGTTCCCGAAATAAAGCCACTAAAATTCTTAAAAAGTTAGTCTTCTCATCTATAATGACATTATGAGCATTTTTGTCCACAACAAAGTATTAAGAATTTACAATAATTACAAAATATTTTATGCAGTGGAGATGGCCCTATACAGACATATTTATACTGTTATTTCTTTGGTTTCTACCCAAACTCCTTAAGCGATAAGGCAAGGACAAAAATTGTACAAACACAAATACATTTTGTTAGGGCTACTATTTATAAAATATAAGAATAACATGTTTTTCTAATTTATTATTTATGCCCTTAATTCATCTTACAATCACATTTTACTGAGAATTTAATGAGATTTAGTTTGTCATTAACTCACTTTTGAAAGAAGACAGGTAGTGTAAGAGAAAATTGCAGGCTGATTTTGATTTTTCCTTAGGAAATTAAAGCCATAATGCAAAGATTGCTTTTGTTTTTGCTCAAAATCTGAGCTCAAAATAGTTTTGCTCAAAATAATAAGAACTGATAAGCTATATCAGTCAGTACTACCCATTAAGAATAATTTCTAATTTATTTAGAGTGTCTTTTTAAGAAGGAAACATTCTGAAACATACATTAAGAATTCTGCACCTGGGCCGGAGGGTTAGCTCAGTGGTTCCGGCGCCTGCCTCGCAAGCGTAAGGACCTGAGTTCGATCCCCGGTTACCACATATAATGCTGGGCGTGGTGGCTCACGCCTGTAATCCCAGCACTCGGGAGGCAGAGACAGGAGGATTGCTGAGTTCGCGGCGGCTTGCCTGGGCACCATAGTGAGCTCAGGGCCAGCC
>PVIC010023939.1:7462-26530 GCA_004025085.1 Thryonomys swinderianus
CTTTGTAATTCAGGCTGGCTCTGAGCTCACTATGTAGCCCAGGCAAGCCTCAAACTCAGCAATCCTCCTGTCTCTGCCTCCCGAGTGCTGGGATTACAGGAGTGAGCATAAACTGGTGTTTTAACACTTTGTTCTTCATACAAAATTCACTATGGTGCCTGTTGGTCAGACAGTGTGATTTATTCTGACATAACTTACTGTCTGGTTGTGATCTTCTAGGTTTGAATTTTTAACAAAGAGGACAAGAGAATGAGAAACACATGTGGATTAAATTAGGAAGAAATGCTAGTTAAAAGGAAATTTAGGATGAATTGGTTAGATCTCTGATATTATATAATGTGTTAAAGTAGAAGTAATTGAAGAGCTAATTTTAACACAGTATAAACTTCAAGGGGATGGTTGGATTGGATACTGCAGTAATTTATTTGAATCATTCTGTATTCATTGCATGCATGTAGTAGTCATTAACATTTCGGAATCCTCTGCAATCATCTCTTATGTACTCTGTGAGAGAAACTTAAAACAGTTTAGGATTTTTCAGAGTAAAGTTTCAACTGCTTGGCTAACCCGTGCCTTCAGTATTTTTTTTTCCTTTGGCAAAGTTCTAGATTTTTCTTTTGTAGATTTATGTTTTGAATACGAACATTTTTTTTTAATTTTTTACCTTATCTTAATTTGAGGACATATTCACTTGCTGACTAAGAACAGGTATGTATGGAAATTTAATGTCTTTAATTTCCTGCTCATAAATTAATGAATGTAAAAGAGAACATCAATAAATTACTGAGAACATTGTTGACTTTTCCAGAAAAGGAAAATCACACATAATTTTTAACCCAAATAGATACTATAAAAAGAGATGTGTAATTTTAAAATACATAAGCCTATGTTGAGTTTAAAACTATTAAGCAGATTTTTTAAAGTGTTAGCTTATGATAACCCTAAGAGAAATATTAGTGACCCTGAAATAATGGGACAAAATTAAAAATATTTTTTAAAAAGATTTGTACAAATTCTTTCCAAAGCACTCATATGTCAGATATATGCATGAAGTTTATCATTATTCTGAAGAAACTGAAGTAATATCTAGGTTCACAAACTAAATTCTTCACAGTTTCGGTCACAAACCAAACTGGATGAGAACTGAATCAGATTTTCCCCTCAAAGTCAACATTGCAAGTAACACTAAATGTGATTCAGTTCTCATCCAATTCAGTTGGGACCAGAATTAAAGGAGAATCGCAGACCATGCACCATGGTTCCACTATGACTGTCACTATCAGAAAAGTAACATTTATTTATCAGTAGGATGAATAAAAATAATAGGTTATGGCAACTATCACTGAGAATGTGCAAAATTTAGAGTATTATACACCTATTTTGTGAGTGAGAAAAAGCTTCAATGACTTTGGAAAACAGTTTTTTCAGTTCCACAAAATGCTACAGATTTATTTACAGTATGATGCTGTAAAATCACTCTTGATTGTACAACAAAGTATATTTAGTTTTACGTTCACATCACTAATTGTTATGTAAAAGTTTAGTAAAACTTTCTATTAGCCTGAGTAGATCACAAATTTTCATGACCTGATGAATTAATTTACATCAACATGAGGATGAGGTGGGATGGGTAGGACTGTTGTTTTTTAATAAGTTTAGCAAAAAGTCTCACAAGATTTAATGTTCATGAAATACAGTCATGTTAAAACTGCAGAGATAAGCAGCACGTAGCACAAGTAGCTCTAAGACGTAGTGTGATTGTCCACAAACCAAAAAAAAAAAAAAAACTCTTTATTTCAGAGCAAAGCACTTTCATTTCATCTAACATGGCAACTTTTAAAATGCCTTTTCTGCTTCATTGCAATTCACTGCAAATGGCCCAGATCAACATTCTGAAATTTTAAGTAGAGTCTTGAGCTTTCTGATAAGATTTTGCTACATAACCCCACAATGCCAGTTGCCGCTTCAATGAACAATATCCCAATGTTAAAATATTAAATAGTCTAAATATTAAACAGTTTCTCCAAGGACATACATTACAACGCAAAGGACTTTGGAAAATCAAAAAAATAACTAAAGAAAAATTGCCTGCTGGGGCATCGATGTCACTGATTTGTTTTCTCCATACAAAAGTGTTTTCTTAAATAATTTAGTTCACTGTTTCTCTTATAGAAATAATATCCTGGCAAGTTAGTCTTCTGCTACTCATGGGGTATGGTGTAAAAGCATATTCCTTTCTTCTTTCATTTCTTCAATTTACACTGTAAATGCCTGAAGCATTCAAATACTGTTATATCTACATGAAATGGCTTAGGAAGCTGTGTCAGTCATTAAGTGTGACACTAATGATTCTGCTACAGATATGCAGGAAGTCTGGTCACAGAGACTACATAGGCTTTAGCTCTGGGATGACAGAACTCAAATAATTCAGGAAAGTACACTTAACGTTTTGAAGCTCGCTGATCTTTTCCACTGAATAGAAATAAAAACTCACACCCATTTGCTTTTATCATAGGAACTTTAACTGTACATGCTATTGGAATCTAAAGTAATCAAAGAAGCATATAGGAGGCCAGTGTCAGTTCGCATCATTAGTATTATTATTATTACTGCACATATCAGAATGAGGCAGGGGTACAAAACTTCCAGAAAGATTAATTGAAAATTCCATTCATGTCAGGACAGAAATTAGCCAAGAAGAGTAACCTAACTGAAATAAAATACTCCAAGAATATTATATAAACTATGAATCTAAGAGGAGATGTTGAAAATGAGGACCATATAGTTAAAAGATAATCATGATATTACAAAAGGAAACAATATGGTTAAAGCAGCAATACATTTAAAGAAAATTGGTAGTTCAATGTTAGAAACAACCCAAATGCCCATCAATTGCAAACTGGATAAAGAAGATGTGTTTTTTCCATAAAATGGAGTATTATCCTGCCTTAAAGAACAAAAAGTTTGGGTCATTTATATTCAAATGGATATACCTTCAGGACATAAACATAAGTGAAATAAATAGGTCACAGATATGTAAATATGTATCTGTTCTCTGGTATGGGAAATTGAAGATGCTAATAAGTTCTCAAATGTATGATGCATATTGTGAAACAGAAAATACGCAAAGGGAAATATGGTGGAGTTAGCAATGAAGGGTAAAGAAAAATGAGATGGTAATAAAAAAGGGAAATAAAGTTTATGTATTTAGGGGGTGGGGTGGTGTGGGGTGGGTATGGAAGTAAGAAAAACGAGAATTAAATTGTGTCATATACTGGTACAAATTCCCAATATTGAGTATGATCTTGAAATTGATTAGAAGAACAATAAAAGTAAAAATTTAAATTAAAAAAATCACAGAATTTCAACTTTTAAAAAATCTTTTAAATTTAATTGACTTTGTTGGCACATTTTACTTATACATTATTATCATATTTAACATTAAAAATGTGTACCTGTACATGACATATCTTGATTTTTGTTTTTATCTTTCCCCTACCCACCCTACCAATGTAATCCACTATATGTATAAGCTTTGTTTCCATTTTTTGTCTAATTTTTTCTTTCCCTTCATTTTCCCCTACCCCACTTTCTCTTTTCCCTTTGAAACACTTTCTATTTCATAATATCTATCACTCATTTTAGAAGACATTTATACTTTTATTTCTCATACTAGAGAGAAAATATGATATTTACATATCTGTGTATTGTTTATTTCACTTATGGGTATTTTCAAAGTACAACCGTTTGAGAATAAATGACTCAAATTTATCATTCTTTATGGATGAGTAATACATCACATTGATTTTAGTTTAGTGCATGTAAAAGACATGGACCTAGCTTTAATCTTGGCAAGTTGAAACCCAGGATTTCCAGCACTAATTATAAAAAAGGCTGTCTTTTCTCCAGTGTTTTTAGCTCCTTTGTTAAAGATAAGGTGGCTTAGTATGTCTGGAATTGTTTCTGCATCTTATAGTCTGTTCCATTGATCTATGGGTCTGTATTTTCCCAATACCATGCTGTTTTTATCACAGTGACTTTGTTTTATAGTTTCAAGTTGGGGATTGTGTTACCTCCTGATATGTCCTTGTTTCCTAGAATTACTTTTGTTTTTCTATGTCTCTTCTGGTTTGAAATGAATTTTTGGATTATTTTCTCTAGCTCTGTGAAGTATGCTATTGAGATTTCAATTGAAATTGCATTGAATTTATATAGTAATTTTGACAACTGGTTATTTTGACAAGATTGGTTCCTCCTACCCAGGAGCAAGAGATGTCTTTCAATTTTTTGATATCCTTTTTGATCTTTTTCACAGTGTTGTAGCTTTTGGAAAAGAGGTCTTTCACCTCTTTTGTTAGATTGATTCCTAGATATTTCATTTTTGGGGGTGTGCTATTGTGAAAGGAATTGTTTTCTCTATTTGCCTTCTCAGTGGGTCTGTTATTGGTATAGGAAGGCTATTGATTTTGACTGTTGAGCTTGTAACCAGCTAGTATATTGAACCTGGCCATTAAGTCAAGCTGAGCTTCTGGGATCTTCTACATAGAGTGTCATGTCATTAGCAAAAACTGACAGTTTAACTTCTCCCTTCATGTCATGATTCCTTTTATTTCTTTGTCTTCTGTAATTGCTATTACTAATGTTTCCAGAACAATACTGAACAGGAGGGGTGATAGTGGATATCCTTGACTTGTTCCTGATTTTAGCATGAAAGGTTTCAGGTTTTCACCATTTAGTATTATGCTGGATGTTGGTTTCTCATAAAGACCCTTAATCAGGTTGAGATAAAGATCATCTATTCGAGTTTTTGGTAGACTTTTAATCATGAGTGTGTGTTGGATTTTGTTAAATGCTTTTTTTTAGCATTTGTTGAGATGATAATATGTTTTTCATTCTTGAGTCTGTTAATATAGTGTATTGCACTGACAGATTTGCATATGTTGAACCATGCTTGCACCCCTGGGATTAATCAAATTTGATAAGGTTTATGATCCTCATAATCCTCTGTATTGTTTGCCAGGATCTTATTGGGGAGTTTTGCATCTATATTCATTGGCGATTGGCATATCATTTTCTTTTTTGGTTGGGAATTTCTCTGATTTTGGAATTAAGGCAATTGCTTTGAGGAATGAATTTGGAAGTCTTGCATCCCGTTCAATTTCACTAAATATTTTGGAAAATAGCAGCATTAGCTCTTCTCTATGTGTCTTACAGAATTCATCCATCTTTTTCTAATTAGAGTTTCTTTTTGTATCTAAATTGTGATCTCTCTCTATATATGTTTTTCATTCACTAATTCATTAGTTGAAAGACTTTTTTTTTCTAAGCTGCGGCTTTTGTGTCTCTTGCTACAATGAACATGATAATGCATGTTTCTTCCCAACACACTCATGCTCTGCTCTTGAGATATGCATCTCTGGTTATGATTGGTAGATCATTTGTGGCTGCTGTATGAAATTTTTTTGAAGAAGTTCTAAACTACATCCCATGATTTCTGTAGTCTGAGAAACTGAAGGTGTAAATGAAGTTCAAAATGTATAATGGGTCTTGTGAAATAAGAAGATAGTGTGCAAAGGGTAAGAGGAATGAGGGGTAGGAAGGAAGGAAAAGAAAATATTTGAAAGCAGAGAAGAAACAATGCAAATAACACACATACTATATAAATAAATATATTTATGTATTATATATTATATATATATTATATATATATAATATATATATATAAATGTACAGGTACAAATTTTAAATGAGGAATGGGATCATGTATTTTAAATATGTACCAATAAACAAAAATAAAAGAAAATGCAAGATTTTTAAACTAACAATAATGTATCCAAGTACATACCAAGCACATATAAACTGAACACACTGATTATTTTATATGTATGTCTCTTGGTGCCTGGGACTTTTTAAAAAGATGAATACTAAACAGTTAAAATTAGTTTTAATTAAAGTTTTGAAAATTTATACATTTATTTTCTCACCAAAATTGTACAAAAGTTATTTTCTTGCTATATCTTCCACACATGTTACAGTTCCTTTTTATAGTAGCAAACATCCTTATGAGAGTAAAATACTATTTCACTATGATTCTTGTCTGTATTTCCCAGAGTATTAGTGATGCTGCACATTTTCCATACAGTGCTTATTTTCTTTTTACCAAGTAATAATTCTGTCCTATTGCATTATTTTCTTCCTTATACTCTCCTGTGAATCAGATTATGTGATTGTTCATAAAATCTGTTCTTAAACTGCAATTACAGGCAATCAAAAGTACCAAAAATCTCTGGGCACCATAGTGAGCTCAGGGTCAGCCTGAACTACAAAGTGAGACCCTGTCTCAAAAAGCAAAAAGAAAAAAAAAAGTACCAAAAATCTGTAGATTTCAGGTACTGAGATTTGATCTTCATGCTTTACTTGTTAAACCAATCTGTCTCTTACTAAATTATCACATTCTTTGAATGTGACAATTTTTAAAAGTATATGACACAACTTAATACTCATTTTCCCATTCCCCTACCCACCCCACAACCCCTCAAACCCTATATACCTAAGGTTTGTTTCCCTTTTTTCAATTCCATCACATTTTTTCTTCACTCCTCATTACTCACTCCTCCACCACATTTCCTTTTGAACATTTTCTATTTCACACTTTCCCTGCTAGGAATATACAGAAGAATTAAAAGAATCATATCATGGTGTATATCCCAATTTTGTGCTTGTCCTTGCCTTCCTCAACCTGTATGTCAGACAAGAAAACCAGAAAAATTTAAATGATAAATAATAATGAAAAAATGTCTTTATTTCTTCGCGGCGGCTTTCCTGGGCACCATAGTGAGCTCGGGGCCAGCCTGAACTACAACGCGAGACCCTGTCTCAAAAAGCAAAAAAAAAAAAAAAAAAAAAAAGTCTTTATTTCCTTTGTTTTAGAGAGGATTTCTATGTAGAGATATACTAATTCCAAATTTTATGGTTCTCATTACAGGAACTGAGGAAATGAGCCCAGCATAATTATCAAATAAGCGCAGCAAAGAATTACAATTCCTTCAACTTAGTCTCTTGTACCTTAGGAATTTGGCACATTTCTTTCATGGTGAACTGTTCTAAGTTATTTTATTGTAGTGATAAGAACCAAGAGTTATTCCTTCACTCTGCTTTGATTTTATTTTGTGAGTCTTTGTTTTTTTTTTTTCTCCTAGAAAACGTCAAATTATTTTCCAAGCTTTTTAAACATTTTTCTACAAATTTCTCCCACTTGAAAATTAGTATCTACTTTTTTTTTTTTTTTTTTTTTTTTTTTTTTTTTGAGACAGGGTCCCGCTTTGCAGTTCAGGCTGGCCCTGAGCTCCCTATGTACCCAGGCAAGCCTCGAACTCAGCAATCCTCCTGTCTCTGCCTCCCGAGTACTGGGATTACAAGCGTGAGCCACCACGCCCGGCACTAGCATCTACTTTTAATCACATGATAGATTAATGCATAAACAATTACAGATTAAATGAAAGGATCATATTTGACTATAACAATTTATTATTGAAAAAGTAATCTTTGGGACCCTTAATAACAAGTGATATATATATGACTTTGTAAATAGAATTTCCTATGAAACTCTTAAAGGTATTATGTGATGAATCAATAATGCTCCATTAAATTATTTTTAAATATATTTTACTTTGTTCTGTTCTGTTTTCTTTCATTGAGTTTGACCCAATTCTATTTCATTTATGATCTAATTTCTATTACTCGAAGTAGATCCTAATATGAGTATCTCCAATAGAAAATATAAAGTCTTCTTTTCTTCATAAAAACAAAAGTAAACCACAATAATTATGGGACAAAGGCAAGGAAATATTTCCCCTTTTTTTTAACTGATGAATGACTTAATTCTTATAGGAAAAATTAAAATTACATGACTTGCAAGGATGATTTACAGTTTCTAGGTCCATAATATTGAAATGTATGGATATTTTAAGTAAGATGTATTCAAGCAAAGGAAATGAACTACATTTCACCATCAATCAGATAGGACAGAGATCTCTCTGATGATAGGTAAACTCACAGATTTTGTAACAGGCTGATGAAGTCTTTGACAGAGACTAATTTTTCTAAGGAATCATCTAAGAAAATAGCATAAAAGTATTCATTGAAAAGTAGTGTTATTGGTCCACTTCTCCAAACAAAGCCCTTTTGTGTATGTTGTATTTAGTCTTCAGAATTTTATAAAACCCTGGATTTTTTATAATTAAATATTTTAGTACATTTTAGATATTTTATTGTATAATGTACATAGCCATGTATACTTTTACTTAATAAAGAAGTTAAAGGTACTCTGGCTAATAAAATGGAATTAAAATACAAACATTCCTAACAAAACAAAATATTCTGAAGAAACTAGTAGCACATTTGAACAATTATGGAATATTATTAATTCAAATATTATTTAAATATATGCTCTCATACATATTTTTAAATATTCTACATTTATTATTCTGTATGTATGTTTTGACAGAAAGGTGAGAAACAAAAGTGGCCACTGTTGTAAACTCACAGTATAATATGTTATATGAACTGACTGTAGAATATGTTATATGAAAACTTTATACTGTTTAGAGAAAGTAGAAACTATTCCTGTATCTGCTATTAAACAACAATTTGCAAATGTGACAAATTTTGTTGACTAGCAATCTTTAAGTAGTGTTATAGCTCTATTCAATTAAAACAAAATTAGGTACATATAATGAAAATCATCTAAAAGTTTATTTCCATAGCAAAATAGCTAAACCCTCTGAAAGTATATAGTCCAGAACAGTGACTGAAAACATAACATTATTTAAAATTACTTAAAATGATTTTGCTTTGTAATTTTTTTCATACTTACAAGAAAATGTTTGCTGTATTGTGCATCAAGCAGAAAAATGGAGCTAAAAATGAAATGGAGCTAGAAACAATGAAATCCAGAAATACAAATAAAATTCATGGAAGTCAATTTTAATTGTGTGTAATTATGCCATCATTATTATTTCATTTGCTGTTTTGTTAATTATTTGACTTCTTTCAGTGATTTTTTTGTTTATGTGGTGACTGTTAATGAATATGTGGAAAAGCAAAGGAACACCGTTAAGAGAAAAAGGAGGAAAGCACAGGGCTTTCTTGCAGAGTGCATAAGAGATTACATCATGTTTGAGTAAAGCACATCATTCCGATGACATAAATCCAGATTAGCTTTCCTTGCTTAAAGTATTAGACCAGATCAGGATTAGCATTTACAAAACCTGAATACATTTGATTTCTTTAGAACAGTTTGGTAGTTTTGAACAATGTACAGTGTGGAAAAAAAAACTTCCCACAATAAAATCTATTCTTTAGTTGGTGCAAATATACTAAATCATATTTTCTTTGGAAATACATTATTGTCTCCTTTCAGTTTTAAATAAATGGTTTCTTCACTGCTTCATAATACGGCTCTCTTTTTTTGTTTCCAGCTGGCTTAGATGCAATGAGTTTTCTATGTATTTCTTATTCTTATTCAATACACAATGCTGAAAGCCTCAAAGATTTTCCCAGTTCATAATACTAAGATGTAAATGTGATCAGACTTCTGAAGCGAAGTTTATATAAAATATAGGCAAACACTAATTACAGTCAATACATTCACTTTATTTGAAGATTCAGTTGGTAATCTCTTGATCTTCACAACTGTTTTATTTAGCTTCTGTCAGTCTTGCTTAGGGATAGATAGCGACCTAATTTTAGGGGATTCGTGCATGCCAGACAAAAACTCTACCACTCAGTTATCTCTTCAGCCTGTTTTATATTTTTTTCTTCTTGTTTTTTAGTTAGGGGATAGAATCTCACTAAACTGCTCAAGATGGCTTCAAATTTATGGGTTATTTTACCTCAGCTTCCCAAGACCATCTTTATGTCTGATGTTAAGGTAAAGCACATAAACACACCTTGGTTTGATTTGTTGTGAAAAAATTTGTAAGAAATAAATATAAAATTATATGATAATCCTGATTCCTGAGACTTTTATAGTTATTCTAAATTTTCTATCATAAACATTTTGAAATGAGAGTATGGACATGCTAAAAGAAAAGCAGGTGGACCGTATAAGATGCTACAGTCAGCCTGAAAGAATAATTTTATTTAGTTAAAGTGGAAAGATATTCTATTTCATTCCTCTTTAAAAATGGAAAATTATTCACTCTTACCTTCTCCTTTACTCTTTAAAGTTAGTTCTTGAGTTCCAGTGGTCCTAACAATAATACTCTACTATAAATGTTTATCAAAGTGTATTGATAATGATAATACATCTACTTATTGAGACAATAAAAATGTTTTAAGAAGCTGAAATGTGCATATGGTCTCCAAGAGTTTAAATTTATGTTTAGAGTACTATTTGTATGACAGTTTAATTAACCTTGCTTACATTTTTTATTTCTTCCTCAATGAAAGTTCCAAAATTAAATTCACTTTTTTTTTTTGGAGACAGGGTCTCGCTTTGTAGTTCAGGCTGGCCCTCAGCTCACTATGTAGCCCAGGCAAGCCTCGAACTCAGCAATCCTCCTGTCTCTGCCTCCCGAGTACTGGGATGGCAGGCGCAAGCCACCATGCCCAGCACTTAAATTCACTTTTGATCATCTACATACTAAACAATATTGTGTTGGCATTTACTATATAAAAATGTTTTGTTTTATGCAAACTCACATCAGTTTCATGGAAATCTATTTTTTTCGCTTATAAATGAGAAAAATGATACAAAAAGATCTTAAAGAATATTCTCAAGAAAATAGAAACTACAGGCAAAAGATTAATTTCTTTGTTTCAAACTAATTCCTGTTTTAAGCTAATTGTTTTAGTTTTAAACTAATTTTACACCACATCATATCATTACATCCAAGTCACAACATGCAGGTATTGTATTGTGTGGGGATGTGCCTTGAAATTTAAAATGCCTATGGCAAATAGTTAAATGATGAAACATTTTAAAATTCGGTTTTTATGTTATTGTGTTAGAATGCTTAGAAAGAAATTTAAAGCAATTGGACTGGAGAAAGTAAAATAGCCTATTTAGCCCATGTTAAAATTCAGATATGATTGCCAAGTTAAAAATACTCAGACTTCTATCTTTAAAAAATGTTTTTCATTCTGTGCCATGTTGTAGCAGAAAATAAGTAAATTTTTGAGGTAAATAAAACATTATAACTATTACAAGATGCTAATATACTTTATGAATTAGAAAATGATTTAATTAAAATGATATTTTTATTTAAGAGATAAAAAGAGCAAAGTAGAAAAAAATGAACAAATTCAAGAGTATCTCATTTGTAATATTTTGTTCAAAAATTCTCTACAAAATAGGAATGGCAAAAAGGTTTACATAAAAGTTTTGAAAATTATCATTATTCAATTTAAACTTTTTTCCTTGGATCGCAGAATATCATCAAATGCATGCACTATTTTATTCATTTAAGGCTCATAATAATAAGATAGAAAAATATTTTTAAAAAATAATAGCAGGGCCGGGCGTGGTGGCTCAGACCTGTAATCTCAGCACTCAGGAGGCAGAGGCAGGAGGACTGCTGAGTTTGAGGCTTGCCTGGGCTACATAGTGAGCTCAGGATCAGCCTGAACTATAAAGCAAGACCCTGTCTCAAGAAAATAAAATAAAATAAAATAACAAAATAATAGCAGGAACTCTGCACATAAAATCTGAATATTTTCTGCATACCACACAATTTCCCTTGATTTAGAATCATTTGAGGTTTAGAATTCACTAAATACACTCACTCTTTGTAAGTGTCTAAGAAAATATTCTGCTTCCTGGTCGGTAAATGACACTTAACCTTTCTACCATAATAAAATCCAATAATATTTAACTGGTGTAGTGTATTTTGAGTTCCTCCTTTCTGGGAATCCATCCAAAACACACAAGCAGAAAGTGTCACCTTGAGAGGAGACATTTTCTTTATCCTATTTGTGATCACTGCTTTGCAGTATTTTTCCCCTAGAATTTGCTTCCACCTCATGCTCACACTAGCCATTACAGGGACCATTTATTATAAGAAATCCTCCAATCTAAGTCCTTGATTGTTTCTTTGTGTATATATTACTGATTTCTCAGACCACTGAAAATAAAAAAGATTCAAAACTGAAGGTAGGGAAAGCAATGGTTGTAGGTTATAGATGAGAATAAAATCAACTTAAAAATTGATATCCAAGCAATTCACAATTTTCATAATTAAAACTATAATTTTCAATAAGGGCATAGAAAATATCTTATAATTTTGGTAAAATAAGTTTATAGTCGCTTGGGAAGAGAATAAAAAGAATTTAAAAAGTATGTTCTCTATTTAAAATGTAACATTTTAATCCTCATGTGTTATAAACAGCTTTGAAGTAGTTATCAAATAAGAAGTTGAGGCCGGAGATTTAGCTCAGTGGTTCCGGCGCCTGCCTCACAAGCACAAGGTCTGAGTTCGATCCCAGTAACTACATACAATGCTGGGCATGGTGACTCACGCCCACCAGCCATCAATACCACATACCACAGTGCTGGGCATGATGGCTCACGCCTGTAATCCCAGCACTCAGGAGGCAGAGACAGGAGGATTGCTGAGCTCAAGGCTTACCTGGGCTACATAGTGAGCTGAGGGCCAGCCTGAATTACAAAGCGAGACCCTATCTCAAAAAAAAAATCAACATTTAAGACCACTGTCTCTAAATAAAAAATATCTGAGACTGTTTGGAGATAACCGGCATTATAATAATTTCTTCAGATGATAGATGTTTCATAGCAATTTCCTTACATTAATAAAAACTACCATACTTCATTGGAACTTTTAAAATAGAATGTGTATATGCATTTTTGTAAATGTGTATATGTTCAAAATAATAGACAGCATGAAGTGTTACTAGGTTGAACATTCAGTTTAAAGAGATCTGATCCTCATTCCCACACGGTCCACAGCAACAAGTTCAGAGCATCAGAAGCTACTTCTATGATAAACACGTATCATTTGCTTGAGCAAGTTCCACTTTCATAAGAAGAAATATTGAAGACTGGGAAGTTCAGGTGTATATTTTCATGGAAATTAACTCCACACATGCCAAAAGAGCCTTTAAGTAACCTGCAAGACCAGAGGCCAGACATACATATATATATATATATATATATATATATATATATATATATGCCCTAAAGATGATACATTCAGTAACAAAAATAAATAAATGACGTTTACAGTTTGTTATTCATTGTGAAAAAGTATAGATCAATATAATTGATTTACCTGTCCTATTGTATTAGAAACTTCAAAAGATACAGAAGGAAATGTTAGTGTTTTAGAGAGGAGAGCAATGGAAAGTATGTTCTAGATTTTGTGTGTTAGTACCTCTTTTCTTTCCTTTCTTTAAACATATAGTGACTTAAAAAGACTTGAATGACTTCTAAATGGTTTGCTATATGGAAATGATGCATTATGATTGGTTTTCTGATAGCATTTGAAGCAACCACAGGTCCAAGAGTGGACTTGAGCAGAAAAGCAGAAGTAGGGAAACATTCTGAACAGACTTACTCAGAACAAGATTACCTCAATAAGATAGCTTCATAAGAATATCTATAATTACTGAAATCAAGTTATAAATAGTGAATTTCAAAAGTATTAAATTTTAATACTTGGTTTGGTTCTGAACCTTCAGGAACTATTCTGAAGCAGTAATATGTATTTGTGTGTGTGTGTGTGTGTTTATATGTGAGTGTAATGCATTTAAAAGAATAGTGTTTTCTGGCATACTCAGTAACAAAGTACTAGGCTATGAGGAATAGTATTTTATGGGAATATTTTTATTGATATTAGAGAGATCATAAAATATACCATTTGTAAATTGGGCTTTCATAAATATGATACTATTTTGAAGAGATATTCTGCAGGCACTATCCCCCAATGTGGTATTTGTTTCATTTTATGAAAAAACTGAACACACTTTTGCCTTAATTCAGCACCTTTCCTTAGTTGCCATTGGACTACATGTGTCACTCATAAGGATCAAATTAAATAGTACATATTTATGGGATGAAATAATCATAGCAAGCTCTATTGAAAGGAATGCAAGGATGCTTCATTCTTCATTTTGAGGATGTGTATGTACAATTTTGTATTATGTTACTTTTCTTAATTTCTTAAAAATAAAACACTTTAATAATCAAATAAGAGAATAACAATAGTGCTTACTAAGGACAATAAAATTTGCTAAGACTTGAGATGTACATACCTACATATTATCTATATATCTATGTCTGTATATAGATAATATATATACATACTGCTCACCTAGCCAGCATAAAAGCTTCATATTTTATAATGATATATGCAAGTTTTTTGAAAATATACGTGAAGTTATTAAGATTCAGTTTTCAGAATTCTCATGTTTTTAAAATTCACATTGTACATATATCCTTAAAGACTATCTTCTGGAGAATATTAGATACCAAATTGTTTTAATATAAATCTTCAAGTCTGATGAGCTTGCTGCTCTGTATATGAATTAGCAGCACTTGATCCATGGATAGTAATATAAATTTTTAAAAAGTCATTTAGGTGTCTATAGTCTAATCCATTTTTAAAATATGGTTGATGCAGCTGGATTCACTTTGGCCTTCTTTTTGCGCAAGACTTTAACAGAGTTTGGTAGAGAAAATTTTCATTCAAGAAATTTGTTTACTTCAAAGTACCTTTGAGTAATTGATGTAAGAATTGTAGGCAAGTCACATAATGAAACTAATTCAATTAACTTTTAAAGAAATATAACTATAATGCTGAGTCCATTTGATAAGTACAACTAAATGGATAACGTTAACATTTTTCATAAGTCTCTTAGTATGTAATAGAAAATAGGAATGTATAACCACAAGGGCATTTTTAAAATATGAGGAATAATCATAGTTGTCAAGAGTTTAAAAGTTAGAGCCTCTTTATAGTTGATCAAAGTAGCATGAAATCAACACGGCAGGACCCAAACACCGTTTCCGTGTAACCACTTCCAGCTGCTGCATGGAAGTCACCACTTTCCTCATCACACACCTAGTGAAACCAGATCAGGTGTCATTGCCCAGAACAGATCCTGACAATTGAGCAGGAAACGGAAAGCACCTGGAGACCATTCTTAGCAACACAGAGGTCTACACGCTGCTTCTGCTTGGCTGATCACAAAACAAAACACAAGAGGAATTTACAGCCCTTCATGAACCCAGTGAATAGCAAGTCAAGTTTCACAGGCAATATCCTGATTTTGGAGTCTTCAGATAGCTTATTAAGGGAAAGTTGGTTCAAACAGTATTTAAAGTTATTTTTTTGATTTAAGAATCTCTTCATTTCTTTAATCAGTGAAGAAGTACATTTTTATTTAAAATAGCATTGTAGTCATGAAGGGAATTGCCTGAATTACTTTTCTAAAAATTGTCTAAAATTTTACTTCTATTCTCAGAGATTGGAAAACTTTATGTTAAGCTTTTCTAACATTCTTATATCATACCAAAATAATAAATAAAATAATCAATTTAACTTATTTATCTGCTCATAAATTAGGCTTGTTAGACTATATACATGTGGAGTTATTACAAATATAAAAACCCAACTATAAATGATCTGCCTATGAATTTATATTTTCAGTAGAGAAGATATTTAAATGAAAATTTTAAGTTTCCTTTTTGAATGGCATGTATAAATGTGAAAATGTCTTTTTATTTCTTTTTTTTTTTCACTTCATTTGCCTTCTATGAAACTCTATTTTAAACCGGTCTGATCTCTATGTTCACAGCAGCCCTACAGGACAGGAGAACAAAATAGGTAATGAGCCCAGTGAGATCTGACTATGTCTCCATTTGTCATGTGGAAAATCACCTGAAAAATTGAGGAATTTGACTTAAAACTCAAAGACATCAGGCATTGATCTCTACTGGTGAGAATTCAAATGTCATAAAATATCAAACACAGTAGTTGTGGACTGACCTTAAGTTTAGCTGCTTTGTGGTATTCTTTAAAGTCTTTTAAAATAAATTTATACATTCTGAATTACTACATAAGTGAACAAAATATGAATCAATTTTTTCAGCATATCTATTTTCAGACTGGTTTAATAATTTGCTGAAAGTCCATAGGTTATGCACGGAGTGATGCAAATGTCTAGAATAGCATCAACACTACTGAAATAGCTCAGGTGGATTTTCTCAAATATAGACTGAAAAAATTGTGTATAGGTGATTGAAACTTTATTTTCAACTGTTGAGGGGTGGTTCAAATTTTAACTTTTTAAATTTGATCTTGATTTACTTAATAATCAAATCATAGAATTTGAGTATTTCCAGTAGCCATGTTACTAACTCCTATAGTGAAAACTATATATATATATATATATATATATATATATATATATATATTCAGGTATAAAATTACAGAAAAGGTCCAATATTAACAGGAAATAATTTTAAATTAAATTGAAAAAAGTTTTCTCATAAGTCAATAAATGGTTTCAATTAGTTTTCAACACATTTCTTTGTATTGATTTGTTATCTGCATATTCTGATTTTTCAAATACAAGATGCCAATCTTATTTTTTATTGGACTAAGTACATGGAAGCATAATATTACAGAAAGAATAAATTTCTATTTCTTCATTGTATGTTATCTAAATTTCATCATTATGGTATTTACACATCTGCATCCTCTTTATTTCACTTATGTATTTGATCTCAAGCTACACATTTGAGCATAAATGATAAATATATCATTTTATGGCTGAACAATACTCCATTTTATAAAATAAACTACATATTCTTTATTCAGTGTGCTGTCGATTGGTATTTGTACTGTTTCCAAGATTTAGTTATGACAAATTGAGCTGCTATAAACATGGGCATCCATACATTGCTGTGATATAAATCTTTTTACTCAATGTTGAATATGATTATAATGTCTATATAAAATGTACCAATAAATTTTAATCATTATGAAGTAATAAAATTAACACAGTTAAAAAATACGAATTCCTACTATAAGGTAACCTGACATTTAAAATAATTCCTGAGTATCCATTTGTTTAAAATAGGCTTCCTATAATGAACACAAACATATGTGTATCCGTGTGTACGCACCTGAGTAAATATGTTAAATCTGTAAAATATAATAGCTTTTCTAAGTCTTCATTCATCCAACCTATGACCTATATTTCCAGTTCATTAATAAGAACATTTAACATAGTATATATGAATGAATGTTGTGCTTTCAACATAAGTGAGCTTCTTTCTGAAGATGAGATTATGCTGTGAATTTCTTTTTGGAATATATCACTCTTTCACCCCTGTTTTTTTTTCCTGTATTACCTTTGATTATCTCTTTATTTGTATAGTAGGTAATGCATTATTTTAGAACATCACATATACACAATTATTAATTGTATTCATATATACTTTGCTTTCTTCATAGTCTTAGTATTGAAAAAAGCTCAGATCAAACATTCTGATATTAGATAAATCTGAAAACAGTATTTCCAGAACCATAGGAGGAGAATAGAGATTCATAATTGTGGTAATATTATCATTCCACAAACATTCTAAATTATAAATATCTGTGAAGTACTGATTATTATTTATGAAATTCTACAAGGAATTCTGAGTCTTAAATAATGGTAAAGTTACATTACTGTATGACTCTCCCATGCATGGTAAAAAAATAAACCTAAAATAATAAAATAAACACCTGAACAACCACAAACACAAGATGTCATTACTTCACATTGTGATAACTATCATGGATAACTTATTGCATTAAATGACAAAATCAATATCCTAAGCATATCTTTAAATAGATGACTGATAAGTTTCAACTCTGAATAGCATGTGAGGAAATATTCAGCAAATGTCACATAAAATAATATTTTAAAGTTTAATATGCTTTCTTTAGTTATACTTAAAAATGTTTCCCTTTACCATGGCTTAAAATTTATGCATTCCTTTTCAAGTACTAGGAGTCACATTTTTTGAGCATTTCACATTCCTTTTTGCCAAGTAATTTTACGTTATAACTATTAACGTAGAAAATTTTTATTGCAGGGTTCTTAGTTTACTAGTGTCTTTAAAAAGAGTAAGTATTCATTATTACAGCCTTTGTTGCACTTATGGTTGCACTAGTTAGTGATAATTATGAAGTAATAGAGCACATATTTGCATCAAAAGATTTGAGGAAGTATTTCTCTATTGACAAAGATAAGATCTGCCAAAAATCTTATGCTTTATCAAAGCAGTCAGGCCCTGACAAGTGTTTTCAAAACAGTTCTTTAAAAAGTCTGGACATTAAACAAATGTTTGCAGACTTTTGAAGTATTCATTTAGGATAATGTCTGGAAATCAGCCATATAAGTGAGTTCAGTTGTCATTAATAGTCCCAGTGACTTTCTGGCATTTTAACTCTCTTCATTTCTTGTCACTTTCTGAGATTCTGTGGCTCCCTCAGAAACCAGCAGCTTGGAAGCTAGGGTATCTGTGAATCAAATCAGCCTTACTCCCATTGGAGAAGTCATAGTGACTTTATAACCATACCTAGAATTGTCTAAATAATACTTTTCCTGCCTAGAAACCCCCTTGAAAGTGTTAATAATAGAGCTGATTTTTGTGGGTTGAACTTCCAGAATCTCTTAAGTAGGAAAAACTCTATCTCCAAAGGTCTACAGAAAACAGTGCAACATATTGTTCAACATCACACCTGGTTAGACAAGATTAACGTGGTGGAACTCAATATGTTAGCAAAAATAAAATTACAGAGAAAGTACAGAATGCTGTGGCCACGAGCCAGTGTAAAGCTTTGACACACTGTATTTCTGGATGTCTAGATGGTCACACATGCCAAGCTAGATTTATGGCAAGTAACTTTTGAATAAAAACCCCAATGTTTAATTTCTGACAAACCTTGAATTTCTTCATGAGGAAAAGTAAAGGTAAGGAAGAACTGTAAAATGTCAAATCTTTAAAGTATTCCCAATACCCACATGGAGGCCCTTGGAAAAGCTAACAGATAC
>PVIC010023940.1:0-26427 GCA_004025085.1 Thryonomys swinderianus
AGAGTGGATAAAGAAGATGTGGTTTTTTTATAAAATGGAGTATTACTCTGCCATAAAGAATGACAAGATTGATCCATTTAGGTGCAAATGGAGACATCTGGAGGATATACTAATAAGTGAAATCAATAGATCACAGATAGACAATTCCCGGATCTTCTCTTTGGCATGAACACCTGTAGATGCAAATGAGTTCTAGAAAATAGGACAGCTTTTATAGAGTGGAATATTTCTATAGGAAACTTGGTGTGGGAATGTGATGGGGGGAAGGAATAAATATGATTCTGAAAGAAAATAAAAGAGCATGTATAAAGGGGGGAGGAGGGGGGAGTGGGTAGGGATATGGGTAAAAATGAGAATTAACTTGTGGCATATACTGGTACAAATTTCCCAATGTTATATGTGATTTTGAGATGTATATAAATTGTACCAATAAAGAATTCAATTTAGGGCCAGAGGGTTAGCTCAGTGGTTCCGGCGCCTGCCTCGTAAGCGTAAGGACCTGAGTTCGATCCCCGGTTACCACATATAATGCTGGGCGTGGTGGCTCACGCCTGTAATCCTAGCACTCGGGAGGCAGAGACAGGAGGATTGCTGAGTTCGCGGCGGCTTCCCTGGGCACCATAGTGAGCTCAGGGCCAGCCTGAACTACAAAGCAAGACCCTGTCTCCAAAAAGCAAAAAAAAAAAAAAAAAAAAAAAAAAAAAAAAAAAAAAAAAAAAAAAAAAAAAAAAAAAAAAAAAAGAATTCAATTTAAAAAAAAAGAAATATTTCCTAACTGAGGACATGTGGGGATTTTTAAAGGATCATAACAAATTTTAATGGACTCATTTTTTTAAAGCTTATTGGATGGGATGACAAAATAATTAAGCTCCAGTCTGGTTAGGCGAAGGGCAAATTTTGAAATATGTAAACTGATTCGTGAATTAATAATGCAAACCTGAATGGCTACAGTAGTTCAAATTAAATTCTCTAGCTTTTACATTGCTTCAAGAAACTTGTTATGTGGATGGACTCAGGATGTCCTTTAGCAAGCATCAAAAAAAGGATTATGGAATAGGGTGACTAATATTTTTACAGGGCTTATTGAACATGTTCTGTAAATATCAATATTAGTACGAAGTCTTGTGCAAATACAATTATGCTGTGGCTAACTGGCTATTAAAGTGATATTTGTTTAAAAAATAGCTACCTGTATTTCATTTGCATAGCCAATTTTCATAATGTGCCTATATTCCTTGTGTATTTTTGTGGGAAATGACTTATATTACTTGACTAGTAGAAAACATAATACACTTGGTTCAAAGCCTTTTTGTGTTAGAATGCGTGAAAAATCATCTTCAGAATTCTTTCTAAGTTACCCCACTGCAGGATGTACTGTTTGCTAGTGATTATGGAAATTATGTCTGACTCACCATTAGGCCATGGGCTGATTTCACAATTAGTGAGGTGTGTATCAATCTCAGCCTGTTGTTAGACCTCAAGATCCGGCTTGTTCTGGGAGTTCTGATCACTATGCTGAGTGATGGCTGTCCTCTGAAAGCTATGAGGACACATTTTTACGTGTTGAATGTCTCCTCGGAACAAGTGTGTTATCCAGGAAGCCAGTGCTTTCGGGTTACATGCTGAAACCATGGGTATGGACAGCAGGTTAACTAATGCAATTGAGGATGGTATCCTAGGGAAAACTTGTATGAAAAAAAATTATCTCAAAGTAATATTAATTGAAAGACAATGTTATATGTTAAAAGCAGCATGGGTCTTTAAAAGCAGATACAGACATCTTTTCTTGCTTAAGTTGTGTGACTTTGAGAAATTTCCTTAACTCTTCTGAGCCTCAGATGTCTCACTTATAATATCAAAATAGCAGTAATTGTAGCTATTAATGTTTGGGACGCTAAAAATTCATTTGACACAAAGATCGATATCTACTGGGTTTAAATAAACTATGGTCTACATTAAAATTTCCTAGTCACCTGGCAAAGCTCGGGTTAGAACTCAAGTCTCCTGGTTGATATCTTCTCACGCAAGAAGCAATCAGTTGATCAGTTCGAAATCACAATACTTTTCCACTTCTCTCTCCTCAACTTCTACTTCTCTATTTTTTCATTTTCTTTTTCCCAAGCTTAATATTTTTAGATACTGAAAAATGTAAATAGAAAGCATCAAACTTTGTAGCACTAATTTCTTCCAAAGGTAACAGAGAGCATGCTCTCTACTTACATTTCTGTTCCTTGTATCTTTGGCATTACTGCAGGTTGAATCCAGGGCCTTATATGGAACTGTATCCCTAGCCCTTTTTATTTTATTTTGACACTAAGTTATCCAGGAAGGGCTCAAACTTGCAATCCTCCTGCCTGCTTCAGCCTAGCGAGTAACCAGTATTATAGAAGTATATCACTGTGCTGGGTGAAGCTATAGCTTTTTTACATATTGCTTTTGTTGTTGTTGTTGTTGTTGTTGGAAGCCACTTTAGTAACAATGTAAAATTCCCATTAATCATTTTCTAATAAATAATTATTTTTCTGTACATCTTGGTCTTTTCCTTTACAATCAAATAAAACAAAAAAAAACCTGTAATCATTTATGATACTTTGGAATTACTTTTTTTTCTGTCAACACTAAAGAGGAGCATTTCTTTAGAAACTATATTATGCATTGAATAAATAATTTAGCAAAATTGTCTGTCATTTCCTTCTTTTTCCTTTCTTTTCTATGTAACTTAAACCACCTGTGGCACCTTGAGCTTACATCACTTCTCAAAACCTGTTCTACTGTTTGTAAATATCCAGTACTAATCTTACCTAGCTACAAAATTATAAGAAGAATTCAATAAAGTCTTTATCAAAAGCTCAGCAAATGTAAGAACTTCTTGCTATTAAGATAAAGATCAGTAAAAGCAGCTTAATAGATCAACAAAGGTCATGGAAATTATAAACTAATACTAAGTGCTTAGTTTTCAACAGCAGAATGTAAAATTTGAATTACTATAATAAACTCATCCACCATAGACCTGTTAGTTTTTTTAAAGAATAATTAGTCCTGTCAGTTTGTAAATTCAACTTTGCTTTAGATGCCTTTGAGCCCCATACATAATATCTCCTATCTTGTGACTTGTAGAATCTATTTTCTGGCCCTCTGGCTATTTCAGGAACAAAATCTAAGTTTTTTCAGTGTGCTTGATTATCAGGCAGGAAGAAAAATAACAGAGATTCTAGTTCATGTCTCAAAGTAGAGAGGAAAGAAAAAGAGGTCCTGTGATCAGTCCATGTGATAAGTCCATTTCTTAAGAAACCATATTATTGGTAAGTACCTGGAGTGTCTCCAACAAAGTGAGGATTATATAGCCAAGGATTTTTTAGTTGTTGTTTGTTTGCTTTTTTTTTTTTTTTGAGTGCTGGGAATCAAACTCATGCCAAACAAGTACTCTACTGCTGTGTTAGGACCTGGCCTCAGCCAGCTCTTAGGGTGAGGGGACAACATTGCTTGACTTTGAGAAGGGAGAAAGTAAGGCTAAAAAGAGGAAGTTGCTGTAGGTTTACCATTGCAGAAGAAAATGTCAGTTTGACACTGTCTTGGCAATAGTGTGAGGTGAAACTGACTGGGTAGAAATAAGAGGCTGCCCTTACACAGTGACCTGAAGCATGGAAAATGCCTAGTATAGGGATTACTATGGAGCGCTCTCGTACCAGATCATCTAGCTTCAAATCTAAGCTTCACGTTTGGCCTTGATTTGAGGGAATTTTTATCTTCTCAGTGCCTCAATTTCTGGCATTTAAAAGGGGACTGAAAATAGTACCTACATCTAAGGCTGACTTTATGGATTGCATGAGTTTATGTATATAAAGTGCTTAGCACTGAATAGTCCTTGGGATGCCATGATTGCTGAATAAATGGTAGAATGTATTGTTATTATTATTGTTATCACTGACATTATGACTACTGTCACTTAACTTTGGATGTTATGGAGGATTTATCTGGTAGCATCTGGCAAGGAAAAGTGCTCAGTGCATGCTTCTTAAATTAGTCCTCTGCTGGAGTGTCATGGTGACTGAGCTACATGGTGTGCCTGATGGCTTGGCTGGCGACAGTAGGTTGAGAAAGATTGGATGGGAAGAGGCTGTTGTAAATTAGACTCCTTAGGACAAGAAAATTTATTTGCTAATTAGTGGAAAGAGTTCAAGAGACCTGGTTTTTGGTCTTAGCTCTGCCATCAATAAGTTGTGTGAACTTGAACAAATTACTTTCCATTCTCCTTGTTATTTCCTCATTTTTAAAAATAAGGAGATAAGACCAGACAAGTGGTTGCTACGTGTGGATTAGTGGTTGTGGATATATCAGAAACTCCTCAAGTCTGGCGTATCTGCATTTCCTTGCCTCACTGTCCCTTTGTGTCGTTTTTGCTTTCTTTGTAAAAAATCAAAACTTCATGGTAATCATATAATTTTAAAAGTCCCACATCGCACTAGTGACAATCCTGTCACTCAGAAGCCAAAGGGAGAATTGTTTTTATGCATTTGAGAAAATCTAGCTTGATCCCTCGGTGTAATTCGGGACCTCTTTTTGTGGATATATCCAGTACAGGCTCCTATTTCTTGGGCTTAAGAGTGCTGGGCTGATCTGGGAAGTGTTATTTGACAGTAAGAGTCAGATTTTAGTAGTCTATGGATAAAGTAAATTATTTTTTAACTTTGTACTTAGTACTTATGCTGTACATTATGAAATTTTAATGGACACACTAGAAGATAGAAGATAGATAATTTTATTAGGATCATTCTGATAGCATCTTAAGGGAAGCTTGATTGCTTTAGTCCTGGTAGATCATGTGGAAGGATTTTCCTGTAAGACTTAATGACTTGCTCTGACAGAAACTGGGTGTGCATGTTAATCTATAATGGTTGCTCTGTGGAAAATCTGTCATCTTCTAGTAACCAAATCTTCCTATTACTTACCAATGAATTAATGGGAAGCCATGGGCTGATGAGAAGGAATTGAGAGAGAGATTTGTTGGGCCTCAGTAAGAGAAATGGAATCTTCTTACCATCTGTTGAGACATATAATGAATAGCATCCTGTCGACTCAGCTTGTGTGGGTCACTGAAGGAAGACAAACACTGAGGGCTCAGAAGTGGAGCCTCCAGAATCCTGAGTCAGGCTCCTGGGACTCAGCACTGGGGGGTGGAAGTGCATATCAGTGGGCATCATGATGTTTCTGTGCTAAACCTGGCTCTTACTGATTTGTGTAATCTTGGGCAAGTTTGACTTTTGCTTCCCATTATATAAAGAAGAATTTAACTAGAATTGTCTCAAAATACCTGCCAGCTCCAATTGTTTGATGCCACAATTCTATTATATACTAATTATTGCTTATCAATGTTACAATATTACAGATGTGGTAGGTTGGATGAAGAGAATGAAGCCAGGAGAGTCTGAACCTATACAGTAGAAAGAAAGGTAGTCCTGAATATTGGGAAAATACAACTTGAATCCTTAATTTTCTATGGAATTGTTGGTCTCAGGAATGCAAACTCAAAAATAATACTGGAGATGATGGCTTGTATCTATAACTGCAGCACTAGGGAGACTGAGGCAGGAGTGTTACCATGAACACAAGGCCAGCCCAGGCTTCATAGTGAGTTCAAGGACAGTCTGGATTACATAGTGAGACCTTGTCTCACCCCACTCAAAAAAAATGTATGTGGAACCAAGACTAGTCATTTTCATTTAGAATTAGAATACTTTTGATTAAGTAGGCATTTGTATACATGAATCCTTTAAGTGTTGATAAAAGGAACATTCTTCAGGACTAAAAAGATGATTACCATGTGTTCTGTGGTAGTAAAGCACTGTTTGATTTTAAAACAAAGGGATAAACCAGGCATGATAGCACATGTCCATAATCCCAGCACTCAGGAGGCAAAGGCAGGAGGATCACTGCAAGTTCAAGGACAGTCCGACCTACATAGTGAGTTTAAGGACAACCTGAAAAAAAAACCAAAATTAAATAGATAGATAGATAAGTAGATAGATAGATAGATAGATAGATAGATAGATAGATAGATAGATAGATAGATAGGTAGATAGATAAAAGAGGGAATAAATTCAGACTTGCTCTTTCAGAACGCCATTCTTGCTGTTAGTGGATGTGAAGAATGGGGCTGAGACAGAAAAGACTGGATCAGGAGACCCTGAATGATGACATCTTCTACTGAAGAAGTGGTAGTCATATAGGAGAGATCAGATGGGACAGAGAGAACTCAAGAAGGTCTCTCAGGTCATTGGCCAGTTAAACTGGGAGGGTGATGATGCTATTTACTGATATAGGAAATAAAGGCAAAAATGGGACAGTTGTGAAAGTAGAGATGATGATTCAGTAATTATGAAGAGCCGGGCGTGGTGGCTCACGCCTGTAATCCCAGCACTCGGGAGGCAGAGACAGGAGGATTGCTGAGTTCGAGGCTTGCCTGGACTACATAGTGAGCTCAGGGCCAGCCTGAACTGCAAAGTGAGACCCTGTCTCAAAAAAAAAAAAAAAGTAATTATGAAGAAATAGAACAAAGTTCTGAGTTATTGAGGTTTACCTATAGGTTCTGATTTTAGTAACCAGATAATTTCCAAACATTTTTTTTTCCAGAAAAGAGTGTGTCACTATGTTTGTTGCTAGGGGAGATGATTGCTATGGAGACTAATGATATTATAGTCCCCTTGACCTGCACACCAGTAAGAACATGTGTGGGTCTGACTTCACCATATCCAGCTCGCAGCCTGTGGAAAGGTGTGGGTATGTGTGATCAGAGGCTATAGGCTTTTTGTTTTGATTTTTTATTGCTCTTATTAGAAATATAATACCAGATGTGTACCTTATTACAATTATATTGGCTCCAAACTTGATTATTTCTATTTTCACAGTTTAGAGGGATACAGTTTCCGTAGGTTTTGGTAGAAAGCCCACAGAGAACTTCAAAGAGCATTATTCATCAGATTTAACCACTTGATTATTTGGAGTAAGATAAAGTCACAATGTTTGCTATATTTTTCTTTCTCAGAGAGATTTCAAGACTTTAAATCTTGGAAAAATGGCTTTCATTTGTTTGAGTATCAGGTGCCTATATATTTTATTTCTTTGCCCAGGATTTGGATATAATTTGTCTTCCAAAAAAAAAATAAAAGGTAAGTCAACAAATTAAATTGATTTTTAATGAGTTAGTTTCAAAACTAGAGTTATTAACCTACCTTATTGTGGTACATAATTAGTAATTATTGGAACTATTTCACAAAGTTCATGTCCTTAAGATATGTGTTACTAAATAGTTTCATGTATAAAGTAACATTTTATGGGCTAAAAGCCAAATCAAAGAAGGACTTCCCTCACTACTCGCATAGTTTTTCTCTAAAAATGCAATTATATATTTGAAAACTTCTAGGCTAGTACTAACCTAATTGGAATCATTTCTTGATAATTATCCTTAACTTTTTTTTTTTTGAGACAGGGTCTCCCTTTGGAGTTCAGGCTGGCCCTGTGTTCACTATGTAGCCCAGGCAAGCCTGGAACTCAGCAATCCTCCTGTCTCTGCCTCCTGAGTGCTGGGATTACAGTTGTGAGCCACCAGCCCTGGCATTGTAGTGTGTGGTACTGATTGTTGGTGGGCGTGAGTCACCATGTCCAATATTGTTGTATGTGGTTACTGGGGATCAAACTCAGGACCTTGCACTTGCTAGGCAACTGCTGAGCTAAACTCCTGGCCCTGATAGTTATCCTTAACTTTTATGACAGTTAGATAAATAAGGAAAAAAACCTACAGAAATTTAAAGTAAAATGTAGGGCCAAATGTGGCAGCACGTGTTTGTTATCCCAGGACTCTGGAGGGCTGAGGTAGGAGGTGATATCATGAATTCAAGCTCAGCCAGGGCAACTGAGTAACTCAAGGAAGCCTTGTCACACAATAAAACAGGAAACGGGTATATTTGGTTGTTAGGAAATAACCAACTGCTATCAAATTCCAGAATGCTTTCATGACCTCCTCAAACCCCAAGGTCATCAAGCAGGCACAATGTATTCTCCCTTCCCTCTAGCCTCAGACAACCCCTTATCTACTTTCAATTTCTATGGACATTTTTGTAAACACAATCATATAAATGTGGTCTTTTGTGATTGGTTACTTTAACCTGGCATAATGCTTCTGAATTCTTCTATGTTATAGTATGTGTCATATTTCCTTTCTTTTTACAGCTACATAATGCTCATGGTATAGACATGTTTTGACTATCAATCAATGGCAACACATTTGGAAGTAATATCTATATTTAGTAATCTTTGTCATCAAATAAAGGAAAAAATATTTTATTGATTTTGTTCCAGTGAATCCTCCTCGGGACTTTATGATAGTAGATCCTGGTTATTTAGGTTATCTCTACTTGCAATGGAAACCTCCCCTGACTATGGAGAAATTTAAGGACTGTACAATAGAATATGAATTAAAATTCCGAAACACTGACTGTAAATTTTGGACGGTAAGTAAAGCAGGTAATTCCAACAGCAAAATGATCATCAAGTGTTTTCTTTCAATTCTCCACTTCACTGTCCACTTTAAATCTCATTATCTTGGTAGTTCTAATTGGTATATAACAAGCTGCCACATCCGCTTTTCTGCTGTGTGCACTCTGTTAAATATATTTTCACCTAATCCACTGTCAACACTACTAGTGAGAATGTAGGGAAAAAAATAGTTCTACAGAATATGGACCTAAATAGCATTTTATCATATTTTATAATTATTATATTATTCCAGTTTTGGTGTTTTAACAAAATACTTCAGACTAGGTAATGTATAAAGAAAAAGGTTTGTTTAGCTCACATGTCTAGAGCCTAAAAAGCCAAGATTCTGTAGCCCACTTGTTCAGCCTCTGATGGCCAGCATGACAGCAGAAGTGACAGAGAGAGAAAATCACACGAGGTCACAGGAAGCCAGAGAGCGGCTTTTGTAACACATTGCTCTCACCAGAGCATGACATGAGACCTGTATCAGTTCCTTCTGAGGGCACTGCTCCCCATGATCTCAGTACCTCTGTCTAGGCTCTACCCCTGTAAGGTTCTACCACTGACCATGTTGCCACACTGATGACCAGGCTTTTAATGCATGAGCCCCTGGGGGACATGCTCAAATAATATTCAGTTTGGAGCACTTCCATATTTAGATATGGGCTTGAGGATGAAAGAGTTCAGGAGAAAAGAGGTGTCATTATGCCAGTTAGTACCAGGACAGGACAGAGGGAGCCATAGTTGCGGGCATGGAATAGGACCAGGGCATTTGAGTGTGAAAGATCAGTGTTGGATGCCGGATGAAAAGTGAAAAGAAGAAAAGAATATTTTTATCATTTTGCTGAAGGCAAGGTTAAAAACAACAAAGATTTTCTCTGGTGATTAATGTAGAGAGTCAATAATCTGTGCTGCCTGTTGAATAGGCCAGTTTCTTCCCTCCATACAACACTAGAGAAAACAAATGAATTCTTTTTAAAATATGTATACAATAAATATTCTTTCTGATCTACATTACTTTTAGATGAATTCAATTGAATAGTTATGGGTTGGGAGAATCACGTGTTTTGAGGGTTATCTTAAAGCATAAAGAATGACTATTTCCTTTTTTTTTTTTTGAGACAGGGTCTCGCTTTATAGTTCAGGCTGGCCCTGAGCACACTATGTAGCCAAGGCAAGGCTCGAACTCAGCAATCCTCCTGCCTCTGCCTCTCAAGTGCTGGGATTACAGGCATGAGCCACCATACCCAGCATTGTGGTATGTGGTACTGATTGCTGCTGGTTGTGAGTCACCACACCTGGTATTGTTGTTTGTGGTTACTGGAATGGAACCAGGGACCTTACACTTTCTAGGCAGGCAGCGGAATCACTGAGCTAAATCTCCAGCCCAAGAGTGATTATTTTCAAACTTGTGTGTTCAAAATAGTTTCATATAACTGCCATATTAGTAAGGCAGAGTCTGCCCCAAAGATGTTTATTGCAGAAATTTAGGAATAAAAACCTATGCTTTTTTTTTTCAGTTTGTTCTATTTGGTTCCAAAATAAATTGTGTTGAATTTCTCAGAATAAAAAAAAAATATGGGTTGTATATATGCTACTGAACTGTGAGCTTTTTCTCCACAGAAATCAAGTCTTATTTAGTTTTGTGTCTGCTCCATAGAACAGAGCATGCTTCTTTGCAAATATTGTAATAGATTTTTAAATAAAGTTTACTGAGTTACCATTTACCTATGTGGCAATCACACTCGTTTAAAGATTTCTGTTGTAGAAGGAATACTATTTTCTCCATAATTCACCTAGTTAATTTCAAAGGACAAGTCAAACCAAACATGTGTTGAGGAACTTTGTGTACCAGACACTTTGTTAGGTATCAGGACACTAACAATAAGTAATATATGAGTTTCATTCTCAAAAAGCTTACAGTTCGTCCACCTTTCTCCAGTTACCTCCAGGGGTTTTCTTCCATGATTACTGAAGGTTTCATAGTAATGTGGAACATTACACATCATTTTCATTGTAATGCAAATGTGGTATGTGAATATGTTTTACTGAACTAAATTTCTTGTAACTCAAGTTCTTGACATAGAGCCCTTTCTCCCTTTCAGAATATTTGGTTTTTATTTTGAGTGAGATATTTAAATTCAAATGATTTTGTCAAATTATATACTATACAGTGAAGAGTTCTCCAAGAAACGTGTCTGGAGCTTTGTAAGAAATAATCGTCAGGAGTATTGTAGATATTGGAAACTCTCCAGGGTATTAATGACTTCTTAGTCTCATTAATGCAATTCAATGTACTGTGACTGCTTCTAAATCTGACTTCATTTCGTCTTTTCATCAAACAGACCATCATTACTAAGAAACTTCTTCACAAACAAGGGTTTGATCTTAACAGTGGTGTTGAAGCAATGGTACAGGCGCTTTTGCCAATGCAATGCACAAATGGATCATCAGTTCAGGCTTCATGGTCAAAAGCTTCTTATTGGAAACCAAAACAAGGTTATTTTTTTTTCTAGTACTGGGGATTTAATACAGGATCTTGTGCTTGGGAGGCAGGCACAACACCACTGAGCTTGGCCCAACAAGGTCAAAGAGCTCCTTTTTCATATTTAATACCACCATGAGGAATAATTCTCTTAAATTGTATATACCAGATTATATATAGAATAGATGCTAGGACAGTGTGGCACAAGACAGAGTCCTTCTTAATAGATAGTGGCTGGCTTTTTTGAATTCTTTATAAGAGTAAACATGTTTGCTAAAGACTACATATTACTATACTTATATAATTTCCAGTTTGGGGATGATACTAACAAGATGACATGAGTTTTTACCCAACTTCTCAGAGCATCTTAGAATAATCAATTCAATACTTTTGCATAAGCTGATGTCAGTGAAAGAACCTTCAAAAACTTTTAGATTTGCATGTCTCACAGTGAAGTGATACTTCAGTGACTTCTTTCTGAAATATTCCTCATGTTGATTGCTAAATGAGGTGGTGAGACCAAAGGGACTAACGCAAAATTGCACAGATGATTCATCAGTATACTCTTCATTTTCTTAGGAGATCTGGAAACTAAAATTCAAGATATGAACTGCATATATTACAACTGGGAATCTTTAATCTGCTCTTGGAAACCTGGCATAGGTTTACACTTTGATACCAATTACAACTTGTTCTACTGGTAAGTATTTTTATACTTAGAATTCCATACGAGGAAACTATCTGCCCAAATCAACCCACAATGTGAATGACTGTATTCCCACTAAATTAAATTCAATATATTTGTCGGATGTGTATTTATGATGACAATTATAATTATTTGGGGTTTCCAATGAAAGGAAATAGTTTTAGGCTGCAGATACAGCAAAGTATTCTATGAATGATTTAAGGAATGCAATCCCTGTTTCTGCACTGTATTATATTTTGTATCCTTTATTTATATGGAGTTCTAAGAAGTGTAGGCATGTTTTTGTTGCTGCCTTTTAAAAAAGTTATCTTTTAGTCCAGCCACAGTGGCATATGTCTATAATATCAACATTTGGGAAGATGAGGCAGAAAGATCTCTGTGAATTCGGGCCAGCCTGATTACACAGTGAGTTCAAGGCCATTCTAGACTATATTGTAAGACCCGACTGTCTCAACCCCCACCTCCCACACACACCCAAAGGGGAAAAAAGCAGCAGATGTATTAAGCTACATTTTTTTCTCACTTTCTACATTTGTTAATTCTCACATAGGCTTTTAAGCTTAGGGCCATCTTGACTTCTAATTCCTTCATTTCTTAATTGTTTCATGGGGAGACAGTCACCAGTTCTGACACTCCACGGTAAAATGGCAAATGTGTGCCGTATTTCCCATCTCTATCAGAAGAATCCTGTAGGCTCTGCTCATTCTACGCCTAGATGGATTGCCGTACCTTGGCAAATGGTGTTTGCTCTGCTTCTAGTCTCTCCCTTTCTTATTTATTCTGCATACTATAGCCAGCTTTCTCTTCCTAAATTGCTATTTTAATAT
Organism: Thryonomys swinderianus; assembly: GCA_004025085.1. NCBI lineage: Eukaryota > Metazoa > Chordata > Mammalia > Rodentia > Thryonomyidae > Thryonomys > Thryonomys swinderianus. The sequence continues at coordinate 12,551 of PVIC010023940.1, forward strand.
GCTATCTCCTTGTTCAAAAATCTCCACTTGCCGGGCGTGGTGGCTCACGCCTGTAATCCCAGCACTCGGGAGGCAGAGACAGGAGGATTGCTGAGTTCAAGGCTTGCCTGGGCTACATAGTGAGCTCAGGGCCAGCCTGAACTACAAAGCGAGACCCTGTCTCAAAAAAAAAAAAAATCTCCACTGGCTACATGTCCTCTGCACCCCCTACCCAGGCCAAAATCTAGGTTGCTGCTCAAATCTGTCCTCCATTATCATTGCCTTCCCACCATTACCATATTCTGTCCCAGTATGAGTGCTCCCTGCCATTTAGATGCATCACTGCATTTTTTCTCACCCACGCTGTGATCTTTTATGTCTTTCATTACGTCAGCATCTAGAATGTCCCTTCTCTGTTTCTGTCTCTTTCTCTCTCTTTTACCAACTCTTAACCATCCTTCAAGGACTGTCTGCTATCCTATGTCATCGACCATTCATTGACCATGCCAGCTTCTATTCAGTTTCTCTCTGAACTATTACTTTTTATTACTCATAGTTATTTACCACCTGGATGGTATTTCAATGTATATGTATGTTTTGTCTCTTTAAAGTTTTAAGGATTGGTGGGCATGAGCTATTTCTTGTACTTTCATTGACTTCTTCCACAGTGCTATGCTCATTATTTATTTATTTATTTATTTATTTATTTATTTATTTATTTATTTATTTATTTATTTTTGTGGTACCAGAGATCGAACTCAGGCCCTTGTGAATCCAAGATTGGTACGGTACCACTTGAACTAAATCCCAAGCCCTCATTAGATTTTTACTAAATATAAGCAAATTAAACAGATGAACATAGCATTGATAAATTGAAAGAAAAATACCGGAACTTAGGCATTTACTAATAAATGAAATATCAAGAGAGGACAAAATGTTACTTGTTAGCTTTCAAGCCCGAATTATCATGTCATCTTTCTTCAGAAAGCAATAATTTGTAAGTAACTAAGTATACAGTATTCATACTTCTAAGAATTGGGGTCTCATTCCTGCCCTATCTTAATTTTATTTGGTGGTCTTGGGCAAGTAGCTTCCATTTTGGGGTTCTCAGTATCCTCACCTGGAATTAGATAGGTAACTTCCAAAAGGCGCAATTGTTTGTTAATTCATTCAACAAAAACCCAATATTAAATGCTTAATACTTTTTTAGATAAAAAGACAAAAATTTGCATAGGACAAAGCACCCATGTACAGTGTAGTCTATGTTTAATGTGATTATGCTTACTCAGTGAACTAGGGATGAATAAATGTAAACATTTTATAGACTGGGGGAAAAAGGTTACCTCGAGGCTTTTCCATTGGTAGGAAACAAATCTGTGTAAAATAAAATTTAGAACTGAAGTCTCCCAATCTCTCATGAGGCAAACTAACCAGGAGACTACAATTTTGCAAAATTTGGCCAGAAATAAATTCTTGGCATAAAGTTAATTTTGTAAAATCTAGATATTTTTACCAGCACCTTTGCAACTATAATTGGCCTCATTTTCAAAGAGATTTCAGCTGGTTTTAAAGTTAATGTCACACTTTGCACTGTAAGCTCCTCATTAGGAAAATAAACCAAGGTCTCTTTGCTTTAGAAATCAGTAACGAACCCCTCACCCCTAATTCCCACTAATCATATTAATGGAATGAGGTAAATTTTAAATGAAAGGGTATGATTTCTTGTTTACGAGAATGAAAAAAAGGTATTTATTTGCCAAACAACTTTTCTTATGTTTCTTGCCCCAATAATTGCTTTTTAAACATTGCATTCTTTATTAGTACATGTTATATACATATCATGATCACAGTCAACATAGAGAATTTGTACCAGTATATGACGTGACTTAATTCTCATTTTTCTCATTCTCTTACCAACCCTACAACCCCCAACTCCTATGTAGATATGCTTTGTTTCCTTTTTTTACCATCACATTTTTCTTTCCCCTCGTTACTTACCCCTACCCACTTCCTTTCAACATTTTCTATTTCACAATATCTGTCATACATTCTAGAACTCAGTTATAGCTTCAGATTCTCATACCAGAGAAAATATATGATATTTATATATCTGGGATCTATTTATTTCACTTATGAGTATGTCCTCATGGTATGTCCATTTGAGTATAAATCACTCAAATTTATCATTCTTTAGGGCAAGATAATACCCCATTTTATATTTTTTTAAAAATCACATCTTGGAGCCAGAGATTTAGCTCAGTGGTTCTGGCGCCTGCCTCGCAAGTGCAAGGTCCGAAGTTTGATCCTGGTAACCACATACAGTGCTGGGTGTGGAGACACATGCCCACCGGCAATCAATACCACATAGCACAGTGCCGGGCGTGGTGGCTCACGCCTGTCATCCCAGCACTGGGGAGGCAGAGGCTGGAGGATTGCTGAGTTCCAGGCTTGCCTGGGCTACATAGTGAGCTCAGGGCCAGCCTGAACTACAATGTGAGACCCTATCTCAAAAAAAAAAAAAATCACATCTTTATCCAGTCTCCTGTTGATGGGAATTTGGGTTGTTTCCAAGATTTAGCTATAACAAACAGCTGTTATGAACATGGGTGCACATATGTCACTATGATTGAATCTTTTTTTTTTTATATAGGGTCTCGCTTTGTAGTTCAGGCTGGCCCTGATCTCACTATGTAGCCCAGGCAAACCTTGAACTCAGCAATCCTCTTGTCTCTGCCTCCTGAGTGCTGGGGTTACAGGCGTGAGCCATCATGCCTGGCAAATCTTTTAATTCTTTCGTGTATATTCCTAGCAGGGAACGAATAGAATCAAATGGGACCTCTAATCCTAGGTGTTTTTTTTTTTTGAGACAGGGTCTCACTTTGTAGTTCAGGCCAGCCCTGAGCTCACTAAGTAGCTCAGACAAGCCTCGAACTCAGCAATTCTCCTTCCTCTGCCTCCCCAGTGCTGGGATAACAAGTTTGAGCCACCAAACCCAGCATTTGTTGTATGTGGTACTGATTGACAGTGGGTGTGAGGCACCATGCCCGGTACTGTTGTACGTGTTTACCAAGGTTTGAACCAGGGACCTTGAGTTTGCTAAGCAGGCATCGTAATTGTGAGCTAAATCTCCAGCCCTCTAATACTAGTTTTTGAGGAAGCTCCACATTGATCTCCACAGTGGTTGCACCAGCCTACATTCCCACCAACAGTGGGGAAGGGTCCTTCCCCACAGCCTTGCCAGAATGTTTTGCTGGTTAATTTCACAATAGCAGCCATTCTTTGTGAAATGAAATCGAATTTCAGTGTTATTTTCATCTGCATCTCTCCAATGACCAGTGATGTTGAGCATTTCTTCCTATGCTTCTTGGTTGCTTTTACTTCTACATCTGAAAAGCGTCTGTTCATTTCAGATGCCCATTTTGAATTGTGTCTTTAAATTTAGGGGGGTGATTCTTTTAGTCCTTTATATATTCTAGATAGTAGCCCTTTGTTTGTGAAATAGCTGGTAAAGATTTTTCCCCCATATTGTTGGTTGTCTTTTTGCTCTTCTGGTGGTTTCTTTTGCTGCGTGGAAGTTTTTTTTTTAATAGAATGAGATCCCATTTGTTTGCTCATTCTGCTAGTTCTCATGATGTAGAGGTTTTGTTCATAGTCTTTCCTAAAGCCAATGTCTCCAAGAGTTTTGTTTGTTTGTTTTTTGAGACAGAGTCTTGCTTTGTAGTTCACGTTGGCCCTGAGTTCACTATGTAGCCCAGGTTAGCCTTGAACTTAGAGCAATCCTCTTGTTTCTGCCTCCCAAATACTGTGATTGCAGGAGTGAGACACCACATCCAGAATTGTGGTATGTGGTACTGAGTGCTGAGATTACAGGCGTGAGTCACTACACAAAGCATTGTGGTATATGGTTACCTGGGATTGAACTCTGGATCTTGCACTTGCCAGGCAGACACTGGAACCACTGAGCTAAATCTCCAGCCCTCTGAGAGTTGTATCTGTTTTGCAGTATGCTTAATAGTTCTGCTTTAATAGTTAGGTCTTCTCTAATCCACTTTGATTTTAGTTTAGTGCATGGTGAAAGGAATAGATCTAGTTTTAGTCTTTGTCAGGTTAAAGTCCAGTTTTTCCATTACCATTTGTTCAAGAGGCTATCTTTCCTCCATTGAGGACATTTTGCTCCTTTGTCAAAGATGAGGTGGTATAGTGTATATGGAGTTGCTTCCTAAATCTTCTAACCTCTTCCACTGATCCTCGGGTCTGTTACTTTTGTATTCTGTTTGTCAGTATCTTATTGAGGATTTTTGCATCGATATTCATTAGATTTGGCCTGTAGTTCGTTTTTTTTTTTTTTTTGGTTGGGTCTTTCTCTCCTTTTGCAATAAATGTAATGGTTGTTTCCAGGAATGAATTTGATATGTGGTACCAGGGATCAAACTTGGGACCTTGCACTTGCCAGGCAGACAGCAGAACCACTGAGCTAAAGCCCCATACCCAGTAATTGCTTTTTCCTGCAATTTATATCTTGATGTATTCATATTCTCAGAGGGTTTTCATCCCATTTATTAAGGATAACAACATTTCTATTTTTTTTTTTGAGACAGTGTCTCACTTTTGTAGTTCAGGCTGGCTCTGAGCTCACCATGTAGCCCAGGCAAGCCTTGAACTCAGCAATCCTCCTGTCTCTGCCTCCCAGAGGTTGGGATTACAGGCGTGAGCCACCACGCCCGGCACTGTGGTACGCGGTATTGATTGCTGGTGGGCGTGTGTCTCCACACCCAACATTGTATGTGGTCACCGGGGATTGAACTCAGGACCTTGGGCTGCGAGGCAGGCGCTGGAACCGCTGAGCTAACCCTGCGGCCCAGGATAACAACATTTCTAAGTCTGCTTTTAAAAATTAATTTTCCTAGTAAAATAACTAAAAATGCAGTATCATCCATGTTCATTTGTATAAACCCTGGATTTTCTTAGTAGGAAACTTATTGCTTGATTCACAAACCCTTCCATAAGTCAATATAACCTAAGTACATAAGTAAGAATCCTTATTTTATCTTTGAGATTTTGTGCAGTCCCCCATCACTTTGTAAGCTCTATGAAATTATAGACCAAATTTTCTTTCCATAGTGTTGTATCTTTAGTACTTAGAGCATGTAACATATAGCAGATGCTCAACAAATAGTGTAGGTTATGGAATGATTTTTTATTTGTAGAGTATCCTAACATAATTAAAAATGGGACTTCATTATACTAGAAATTACCATTAAACACTATTCTTACAGTATCTCTTTTTATAGGTATGAGGGCTTGGACAATGTATTACAATGTGGTGATTACATCAAGGAAAATGGAAAAAATATTGGATGCAGCTTTCCAACCTTGAACGCATCAAACTATAAAGAATTTTTCATCTGTGTTAATGGATCATCAGAATTCCAGCTTGTCAGATCCAGCTATTTCATTTATCAGCTTCAAAATATAGGTGATATAAAAAAGCAACTTCAATTGCAGATTCATAGTTAGTGGGGTTTAAGGAAGTGCAAAGTATAGAAGAAAGCATGGAATATAAGAAACTGAATGAAGTATGAGAATCATTTTCATTTAGAAATCACAATATATTTCCCAAGCCTCAGAGTTCTTCTGCTATATAGTATTTTTGTAGGGTTAGTGATGGAATATGTATGGACGCCTTTATTCTTAGGCCTCAATAGGCAAATCATCAGATATTTGCAGGCCTATGCTTTTAGTTTTAACAGTTTCAACTGAGATGTTTTCCGGAGTCAGTGAGTTTTCAATTGGAATCTTGGATCTATCCCTCTCCAGTTGTGAGACTTGGAGCAAGTTGTTTGCCATCTCTTCTCAGTTTCTTTATTCATAAAATAAAGTGAGCAGATAACTATCTCATAGGTTTATTGTGGAATATGTACAATTTGTGATATGAGGGGCCTGATGGATAGTTAGCACAGCCAAACGGTCAGCTATTAGTAAAAGTTGTACTGATAGTGGTTGTTGTTTCCAAAGCTACAAAATAGGAAAATGATTGCACTGATTTGGATCTTTAAACTTTGTTCTGGGCTTCAATATTTATCATAGTTTGACATTATAAATGTAGTTTCCAAAAAAGTTTCTCAATAAACTCACCTTGGTGGAAAAACAATTTTGATCTTAATCACATCATGGGGAATAATCTTGAGCCACCTGGTTTATCTCTGGGTGTTTTAGTTACTAGGTGTCTCCAGCTTTAGAAAAGGGCTACTGAGGGGCTGGGGATTCAGCTCAGTGGTTCTGGCGTCTGCCTGGCAGTGCAAGGTCCTGAGTTTGATCCCTGGCACCACGTACCACTCTGTTGGGAGTGGTGGCTCACAGCTGTAGTTCCAGCACTTGGGAGGCAGAGGCAGAATGATTTCTATGAGTTTGAGGCCTGCCTGGGCTACATAGTGAGTTCAGGGCCAACCTGAACTACAAAGCAAGACCCTGTCTCAAAAAACTAAAAGGAAAAAAAAGGGGGGGTACTGAATTTCAACAACTTCCATGTTAAAGTTGTTTCTCTCTACTTCTTAGTTAAGCCTCTGCCTCCAGATTATGTTAGAATTTTTGAGATGGATTCATTTGAAATTCAAATGGTATGGAGCATGCCTAAAGGACCTATTCCAGAAAGGTGTTTGGTTTATGAAGTTTCATTCACAGAAGGTGGTAATTTCTGGACGGTATGTATGCTAGTTACTTTATCTCTTATTAGTGAGACAAAACACCTGACACTCAAAATTAAAAGGGAAGAGGTTTATTTGGCTTACAGTTCATAGAAGTTTCAGTCCATTATCAGCTGTCTACAAGGCAGGGATGGAAAACAGATGTACAGAGGGAAGTAACATGGCATGTGCAAGGAAGCAAAGATAACAAGAGAGATAGTTCGTGGGGCCCACACAGAAGCAACAGGAATCAGGGAGAGTTAACAACCTCTGTCTCCCTGCTTTGTTTTATCCAGGCTACTTAAGGTGGGAGCCCTTACACCCCTAATCCTAGCAGCCTTGATACTAGCATTGTACCACGAATGCATTCGAACTTCACATATTGAAGATCATGCCTATGACCACATGAAGCTTTGGGAGGATGTCTAGAGCCAATCCGTAACAGTATCAATATTGCATTTGTTTGGGAAAAACACAAATATAGCCTTTTAAATAAATTTTTAAACTTGAGACTCAAGATCAGTTGCTATGTATATGAGGAATAAGATATTACATGTGCCTCTTAACTTCCAGAAAGGAAGATCTAGTGGACAGATGTAAGGTGTCTCTAGGTTGAAAGTACAATCATACCAACTTTAATGGTACATAGGACCCTGGAGATAATCTATCACTTGTGTCCAATTTTGTGTCAAAGAAATTAAACTTGCCAAGTTACAGAAGTGGATTGTGAAGCAGCCTTAGTTGCTGGGCATGGTAGCGTATACCTAAAGCCCCTGGGAGGCTGAGGCAAGAGAAGCTCTGGGTACAATTCCCAGTTGGAAAGAGAGAGAGAAAGAGGGAGAGAGACAGACAGACAGAGACAAAGAGAGAGACAGAGAGAGAGACAGAGAGAGACATAGAGAGAGAGAGAGAGAGAGAGAGAGAGAGAGAGAGAGAGAGAGAGAGAGAGAGAGAGAGAGGGTACTCTCAGGTAAATCAAAAAAAGAAAGCATATATATAGCCCATTTCTTGAGGAACAGTTGTGAGGTCAAAATTCGAAATAACAGTTACAAGGAATTATTCTTAACTAGGGAAGATGGGTTTATGACAGGAAGAAGGCAGTGGTAAGACTAATTACCCCCAAAATCAACAATGTGGTGATGCATTTAATCCCATATTTTATGTTAATTGTATGTATTAATTTCTAAGTGACAGAATGGAAGAGGCATGTAGTTGAGCTTCTGATTTTAATTCATTCATTTCATAGCAAATGAGAGCATTGGTTTTTTAATTGACTTACAGGTTGCAGGGAGAAGAATTAACTTCATAACTGAACTGTATATCTAGAGCTAGAATCAAGATCTGATACTACATTCTGGTGGTTCCTAACATAAGCTATAGCAAACCCAAAGCTATTATTTTGGATGAGAAAAACTCTTCAGTCCTTTGAAATGAAAAGTTGAAGTAATTCCCTCAGTGAATGTTTGTTATTGTTCTGAGAGATTACCCAGATCTGTGATATTTTTATACCTGACATGATAATTTCATGAGTGCTATTATACAAGTCTTACAAAGATTACCCAAAACAAAAAGAGTGGGGAAAGAGCTTTACATACATGAATTCTGTGGTTTCCATAAAACTGGCATTCATGCAATGGTTCTGTCTTTTGGTATCTGGTTGTAGCAGCTTCCAGTTGGTGAAATATGGAAAATTTGATTAAGTCAAATATTAGTCATTATAATCTTGAAGGTTACCTGGAAATTTTGTCTGGTCATACAGGCTGCCCCTTATTACAAATGATCCATTGTCACTATAGAAAATGATTTTTAAGTGTAAAGGAGAAAAAAAAGACAAAAACCCTTCAGAAACAAACAGCAAAACTCAAACACTCACTATACAGAAAGACAATCACTGCTAGGATCATACCATTCTAGTTTTCTAGTACATCTATTTTGTGTGACAATAAACTGCTTTGAAAATGACAAATGGAATTTCTCTAGTAACAACTACCAAATAATAGCATCTTATTTTTTTCTTTTGCTTTCAGAGACAGACAGGAAAAAATGAAATGAGTATCAGAAAATCGTTCAATGAAAGCGAACAATTGTGCATTTTAGTAAGAAGCCAGGTGAACAAGTATTGTGCAGATGACGGGATTTGGAGTGACTGGAGTGGTAAAGAGTGCTTGAAAGGTACAAGCTAAAAGGACAGTCGTTAAGGGACCAGAGCTATTTGCTAGAAAAATTAATTTCCTTTCTGTTTATTTCTGTAATCATGGAGATCAAAAGCTCTTGGATATCATTTAAGCATGGAGAAGAAAAGTTTGCAAAAACCTCAATCAAACACGTCTAATACTAATTTAGAAATAAAAATCTTATCATGCTTCTCTGAGGAAATTTCTTGTTTTCCAGGCACTAAAGAGAACAACATGGTTCTCCACTGAAGATGGGGTGGTGGAGCAGGAATGTATCTTAATTCATATTTTCTTAATTTTTAAGTTTTGAGAAAACAAAAGCAAAAGATTGTCCTACACTTGCTTCCAGCTTTCTAGTACTATACTGAATGAATGTTATTCTCACTAAACAATATTCACGGTGGGCTGTGGATGTCACTCAGTGGTAGAGCAAGGCTCTGCATGCAGGAGACCTGGGTTGATTCCTGGCACTGCAAAATCAAACAAGATGCAATGATTAGGAAAATACATATCCCATTCACTTCCAACGCTGATTTAAAGTGCCTTATGATAAAAGATAAGCAGATTGCCGGGCGTGGTGGCTCACGCCTGTAATCCCAGCACCCGGGAGGCAGAGACAGGAGGATTGCTGAGCTCGCAGCGGCTTGCCTGGGCACCATAGTGAGCTCAGGGCCAGCCTGAACTACAAAGTGAGACCCTGTTTCAAAAAAAAAAAAAAAAAAGAAATGATTCCAAATTGAAGAAAATTAGTTCAGCATTGCTCTTTCAGGTATATTGATATGGATGCAGTTATTAATATGCATTCTGATGTAGATACACATGTTGTTCTACAATAGAGGAGTGTATTGTCTCCCTATGAATATCATGGCATTGCTCCTTTACATTTGATTTAATAATCAAATATTATTAAGCGCCTGTTGTATGTCAGATTATTATTTTTAAATTGAATTCTTTATTGGTACAATTTATATACATCTCACAATCACATATAACACTGGGGAATCTGTACCAGTATATGACACAAGTTAATTCTCACTTTTACCCATATCCCTCCCCACCCACACCTCCCCACCCCCTATACACATGTTATTTTATTTTCTTTCAGAATCATATTTATTCCTTCCCCTCATTACATTCCCACACCAAATTTCCTATGTAAATTTCCTATTCTACAAAAACTGTCATAATTTATAGAGCGCATTTGCGTCTACAGGTGCTTATATCAAAGGGAAGATCTGGTATTTGCCTGTGATCTATTTATTTCAATCATTAGAGTGTCCTCCAGGTGGCTCCATTTGCACATAAATGAATCAATCTTGTCATTCTTTATGGCAGAATAATACTCCATTTTATTAAAAAACCGCATCTTCTTTATCCACTCTCCAGTTGATGGACATTTGGGTTGTTCCAAGATTCAGCTATCATGAACTGAGCTTTTATGAACAAGGATGTACATCTGTCTTTTGAATGTGATTTTTAAAATTCTTTTGGGTATATTCCTACCATGGGGATGGCAGGGTCAAATGGGACCCCTAGTCCTAGTTTTCTGAGAAATCTCCACACAGATCTCTACAATGGTTGCACAAGTCTGCAATCCCACCAACAGTGGAGAAAGCTTCCTTTCTCCCCACAGCCACGCCAGCATTTATTGTTGGTTGATTTTGTGATAGCGGCCATTCTTTGTGCAGTGAGATGAAATCTCAATGTTGTTTTCATTTACATCTCTTGAATGACCAGTGATGTTAAGCATTTCTTCATATGCTTCTTGGGTGCTTTGACTTCTGCCTCTGAGAAGTGTCTGTTCATTTCAGATGCCATTTTTGAATTGGTCTTTAAATTTGGGGAGGCTGATCTGTTTAATTTCTTTATATGTTGTAGATAATAGCCCTTTGTCTGATACACAGCTAGTAAAGATTTTTTCCCATGTTGTTGGTCGTCTTTTACCAGTGCCAGTGACTTCTTTTGCTGTGCAAAAGCTTTTCAGTAGGATGAGATCCCATTTGTTGATTCTTTGTGCTAGTTCTTGTGCTATAGAGGTTTTATTCATAAAATCTCTGCCGAAGCCAGTGTCTCCAAGAGTTTTACCTAACCGGTTTTCCAGCAGGCTTATTGTTTCTGTTTTAATGTTTAAGTCTCATATCCACTGTGCATTTAGTTTTGTGCATGGTGAAAGAGATAGGTCTAGCTTTAGTTTTTGGCAGGTTAAAGCCCAGTTTTTCCAGCACCATTTGTTAAAGAGGCTGTCTTTCCTCCATTGGGGATGTTTGGATTCCTTGTCAAAGATAAGGTGGCTTAGTGTATCCGGGGTTGTTTCTGAATCTTCTAATCTATTCCACTGGTCTTCAGGTCTGTTACTTTGCCAGTACCATGCAGTTTTTATCACAGCGGCTTTATAGTAGAGTTTTAAATTGGGGATTGTAATATGCCCTGACATGTCGTGGTTGTTTAGAATGGCTTTTGCTATTCTAGGTTTCTTGTGGTTCCAGATGAATTTTTGGATTATTTTCTCTACCTTTGTGATGTATGGTGATGGAATTTCAATTGAAATTGCATTGAATCTGCATAGTAGTTGTGGGAGTATAGCCATTTTGATGATGTTGGTTCTCTCTACCCAGGAACAAGGGATGTCTTTCCACTTTCTGATTTCCTATTCTATCTCGTTTTTCAGAGTCCTATAGTTTTCAGAGTAGAGGTCTTTCACTTCCTTTGATAGGTTGATTCCTAGATATTTCGTTTTTCTGGGTGCTACTGTGAAAGGGATTGCCTCCCCAATTTCTCTTTCAGTGACTTTGTTGTTTGTGTTGACAAAGGCTGTTGATATTTGAGCATTGACCCTGTATCCAGCAACACTACTAAATTTGGTAATTAAGTGTAGCACTCTTTTGTTTGAGTTTTTAGGATCCTCTAGATAGAGTATCATATCATCAGCAAATAATGACAGTTTAACTTCTTCCTTTCCTATCTTTATTTATTTTATATCTTTGTCCTGCCTGATTGCTATGGCTAATGTTTCCAGCACTATATTGAACAAGAGTGGTGACAGTGGGCATCCTTGTCTTGTTCCTGAGCTTAGTGTAAAAGGTTTCAGTTTTTGCCCATTAAGTGTGATGCTGGCTATTGGTTTCTCGTAAATAGCTTGTATTAAATTGAGATAAAGTCCATCGATTCCAACTCTCTGTAGGGTTTTGATCATAAATGGGTTTTGTATTTTGTCAAAAGCTTCTTCTGCATCTATTGACATGACCATATGGTTTTTGTCCTTGAGTCTGTTAATGTAGTGTATTACATTGATTGATTTACGTATGTTGAACCAGCCTTGCATCCTTGGGCTAAATCCGACTTGATGAGGTTGTATGATTTTCTTGATAACTCTCTGTATTCTGTTTGCCAGTATTTTATTGAGGATTTTTGCCTCAATGTTCATTAGAGAAATTGGCCTGTAGTTTTCTTTTTTGGTGGGATCTATCTCTGCCTTTGAAATCAAGGTAATGTTTGCTTCAAGGAATGATTTGGGGAGTATTGCTTCCTTTTTCATTTCATTAAAAAGATTGAGAACTACTGGTATTAACTCTTCTTTAGAAGTTTTGTAGAATTCAGCAGTGAAGCCGTCAGGACCAGGGCTTTTCTTTGTTGGTAGGTTTTTTATTATGTATTCAATTTCCCAGATTAATATCGGGCTGTTTAACATTTTTATATCCTCTTCGTTCAGCTTTGGAAGTTCATATGTGTCTAGGAATCTATCCATTTCTTCTAGATTTTCCATCTTCTTGGAGTACAGATTTTCAAAGTACGTGTTTATTATCCTTTGGACTTCTTTTGGATTTGTGCTGATTTCCCCATTTTCATTCCTTATAGCATGGATTCGAGCGTTTTTCATCCTTTGTTTGATAAGGTTTGCTAGGGACTGTCGATTTCATTTATCCTTTCAAAGAACCAACTCTTTGATTCATTGATTCTTTGTATTGTTCTCTTTGTCTCCATTGCATTAATTTCTGCTCTGATCCTTATAATTTCCTCTCTCATATGTGCTTTGGATTTGTTTTGCTCCTCTTTTTCTAATTGTCTGAGGTTCATCATTAGAGTGTTTTTTTTTTTCCAGTTTGCTCTATTTTCTGAGTATAGGCATTCACTGCTTGTATTTCTGTCATAGAACTGCCTTCATTGTGTCCCATAAATTCCTATATGTTGTGCTGGGGTTGTCATTTAGTTGTAGAAACTGTTTAATTTCTTCTTTCATTTCTTTTGTGGCCCGTTGTTTGGTTAACAGAGTATTGTTCACTTTCTATGGGTTTATGAGAATCTTGGAACTTCTTTTGCTATTCAGCTCCAGTTTCAAGGCACTATGGTCTCTGATAGTATGCAGGGGATAACTTCAATTCCTTTGCATTTACTTAAGCCTTTTCTATGTAATAGAATGTGATGTATTTTGGAGAATGATCCATGAGTGGCTGAGAGGAAGGTATATTCTTGCTTTGTAGGGTGAAAAATTCTGTAGGGATGTATTAAGTCCATTTGCTCAAAAGTTTGATTTAGCTCAAGTATTTCCTTATTGATTCTTGGTCAAGTTGATCTGTCAGTTTGTGACAGTGGAGTATTAAAGTCCCCTACTACTATTGTGTTCATGGTTAACTGGCTTTTCATGTTCAGTAATGTTTGTTTTACAGTTGGGTGCATTAGAGTTTGGTGATAGATATTTATGATTGTTATTTCTTTCTCTTGGATAGTTCCCTATATGAGAATATAGTGACCTTCTTTATCTCTTTTAATCAGTTTGGGTTTGAAATCTATTTTATCTGCAAGATACCCACTCCTGCTTTTTTTTTTTTTTTTGAGACAGGGTCTTGCTTTGTAGTTCAGGCTGGCTCTGAGCCCACTATGTAGCCCAGGCAAGCCTCAAACTCAGCAATCCTCCTGTCTCTGCCTCCCAAGTGCTGGGATTACAGGCGTGAGCCATCACACCCGGCAACTACTCCTGTTTTTTTGCAGTTTCCTGTGGCATGGAGGATTGTTTTCCAACCTTTTATTTTCAGTCTATGGGTTT
>PVIC010023941.1:0-26423 GCA_004025085.1 Thryonomys swinderianus
TTATTCACAGCAATCAGACTTTCTCCAGCTCTGTGACTGATAGGCATCCTTAGACAATTTATATGTTTTCTTACTCTTAATTCAGGTAGGTGGGCATCTGTTGTGCTTGCTTCCTGTAAATCTCACCAGGATCCCTGCAGCATCATTCTTGGCTGACTTCCTATGCGCACACTCATGCTTCAGGGTCACCATGACAGTCCTTCCTTGATTAGTTCCTCTTCTCGGTTCTCCTTGAATTTGCAGTGACCTGTGTTTGCTCTGACTGGAATTTCCACTGAGTGTCTAAATCTTTGTTCCTAGCATTGTAACAGCATGTTCTACTAGCACTGCGCAGGTTGGTATTATAATAATTTACAATTTTGCCCTCCTTTCAAATGATGTATGGAGGATTTCCTGAATGAACAGTGACTGTAATTGCTTAGGATATTGAGCTTTATCAGCCAATTACTGAGCACAGATTATTGCTTTCAAGTATTCCTCACAGCATACTTGAAATAAAAAGCAACTGGCCCAGTTATGTCAGTGAATTTCATTGCTTCCACCCGTGGGCTTGAGGGGGAGAGGAGGCGAAATGCCTTTGCCCCGGAGAAGATAAATTCAGCCAACACTAACTTAGCTTTTCAATTCCTATTCCCTATGACCAGCATTTTCACAGGCCCTCCAGCGCTGGCGTTTCTGCTCTTTTGTAATCCATTTCTTTAATGGCAATGTCAGGCAAAGGTCTTAGTAAGGAAGCCTTTTGTGTGTGGCTTTTAAAAGGGCAAAAACAAAATTGTTTTTAGAAAAAAAAAACTTTCCATTTCTATCTAGTTTTGTTCTCAGTTTTGTTTCCATCTCTTGATTCCTGTGCTGAGAATAATGTGGATGCTTCCCTCCTTTATTATCAGTTTTCAATAGCGGAATAACTTCTCATGTTTGTCATAGAGCTTTTGCCTATACTTTTGATGCAGCTAAATCATTCATCTGTAGTCAGATTGTGACTCCTCTAAGCAGAGTGACTGAAATCAGCCTCTTACATTTTATTACTGGCTAGCCATGCATCATGCCTGGTCAGTTTATCGTCTAATCTTAGTGCACCCTGCAAAATAGGAAACTACAGGATACAATACCAATGCTAGATGAATGAAATAGTGTATGTTTAACCCAAATCTAAAGGCTGGATGTTGTAAGCATAGCATTTCCTTATTGGATGCTCAGATATCTCTACAGGGATCCACAAAATTCTCATTAAATAGAAGAGAAGAATAATGTATTCACCAAAATTATTTTGTGCTGTTGGAAAGAAAGCTTTTGTAGGTATTTGAGAAGAAGGAATGTTCAAAGTATACCAACTAAGCATTAGTAAACTATCTCCTGAGCAGGACAGAAGCTCTGAGTCTTGTCATTCAAAAGAATTATTATCAGCAGCACTGCCTTTTTCCTCTGGACTTTCCAACTTTGTTAGATATCTTCATGAAGCACTTAAGAAATATAAGCTTTAAGGGGATTCAAATTAGAGCCTTATCAGTAGCTCTCTTTTTCTAGCCTAAGTTTTCAAGACTTTTGTAATCTTATGTTAATATTCAATGATAGAAGTAAATTCTCCATTTTAACCCAAATTTAATAAGAACTATTCATTTTTAAAGGATAGTTAAAGATAGTGAGAGATACATGTCTTATGCGGAAGCTTTTAACTATGTATGCATGTGTGTCCAAACACACACTTGCATGTTCTAGTAATGAAATATCTCCCCCAAATATAGGAAGTATTAATATATTGTACAGTTTAAAAAGTGTTTGAAATGGTAGTATTTTGAGTAGAAAGAGAAATATGATAAAAACATAGACATAATAAAACACACACACACACACAGACACACACACACACACAGAGAAATATCTCCTCCACACCCTTGAAGTCAGGCTCCTTGAACCAGCTGTTCTGGCTTCTTTGCTTCTTCTTTACCCCTGGCCGACTCATGTGAGAACCTTTTCTCCCATTAACCCCTTGAAATTCTTCAGAAAGCAGTGATCAATTATCTCTAAATTGCCACATGCACAGGAAGTTTTTCTGATGTTAATGTAGCCCTCTTAACAATTGTTTAAATTCATCTACATTGAAAAATACACAGAAATTCACAAATTCAAGTAATGTTAATAGGCTTATCCAAGAATCCTCTATTGTCAGTCAAACGTTGCCCTGAGTTGAACAACTGAGTCTCTGTCCTTATCAAAACAGAATCTTTCCCCTTAACTTCAGGCTGTCAACTTCAGTAGCCAACAACTTCCCTTAGTTACAACTGGGAGAGACATTCCTCCTGACACCAATGAAAGAATCAATTCAAAGTCTAGTGTTACAAATTCAAACAGGATTTACATCTCCCTCCGTGCACACAATATCACCATCCTATGACCAGTCTCCTTTCCAAACTGCTTGTGTGGTGTTAAGTATATAGCGCTCTGTAGCATTGCCAACAAGATAACAACATGGACCACACATACGTTTGCTTCTTAACGATACTGATGCCACCTCCATTCCTAGATTCCCCAGTATTATAAGATAGCAGCTCAGCATGTTTTTGTCTTTTCCACAGGCATTCTTTCCTACTCTCGGTAGCTCCATTTTTATGGCCGCTGTGTCCTTTTAATCCATTCTTCTTCATTCCTGTGAGCCAGTTCTTTCCCTTTGTCACTGTAGACGTCCTCCTGGAGGCTTTGCACCTCCACCCCTGGCCGAGGCCCCACAAATCTGCTTCTCAAGTTTGTTCTATTCTTCTAAATGGCTCTTCTAAAAATTTGTTCCTTTCTTCCTTTTTCCCCGCATTTTTATTGGTGCAAATGTGCTTGATTTTGGCAGATTTGTACATTTGTATTTGAACCATTCTCCCCAACCGTTCAACTCACTCTCTTTCCTAGTTTCACATTTTTTGGTCAAAGTGTTCGAGATTATCTGTTACATAGTTTGATCACATTCATGCCCCACCAGTGGCTTTCACATTCTCCTCTGCAGTGAATCTCTTCATCCCCCTTGCCCATTCTTTCTTGCTTTTCTCCATGGTCTCCTCTTCCTCAGCCTTTCCTTTGAATCTTAGGGTTAGTCAGTGAACTGCCACCCTTCAGCCACACCAGTTACACAGTTTACATGAGCACTGTGCTTGTTACAAAAGTAGTGCATGTTCCTTTTGGAAAATAGGAAATATTTAAAAGTATAAATTCACATACATACATTTGTATTGCCCAAGGATATCTATAAATATTGAACTTGGTTTATAAGCCTTATTTTTCTCATAGATATACATTACATATACTCTAATATGGCAGTATATCGTGTGCATTAACTATCCATGACTGAATCCACATTTTCCATCACACGGGCTCATGTCCTGGTAGACCATAAGCTACTTCTAGGCCAGTGCCCAGGATGACTTCCAGAATGATCCTTACGCCTTTGGATTTGCAGATAGAAAAGTCCTCATGTGCCCAGATGTTGAGGGACTATGGGAAGCATCACTGATCCCCTCGGGGGACATGAGTCAGGAGTTCAGGAAGATGCTGAGGGAGGTGTAAGCTTTGGAAGAACATGTCAGAATGGAAATGCCATGTTAAGCTGCAAGAATGACTAAAAGTAAGAATAATAAGTACAAAGGGTGAGGAGAACTAATAATTGAAGTCAAGTGCCGTTTCTAGGAAGCAGAAAACAAGAAAGAGAATCAGTGGGTGATACAGGAAGAAAATCAAGTAAGTGTAGTGGTCCAAAAGCCATATGACAAACACAAATTAGAAGGAAGGGGTGAAAATTGGTATCAAATGTTGCTGATACACCAGAGAAAGAAAAGCCAAGATAGTCCATTAGACTTAATAATGTGGAACTCATTTGCTGCCCTGAGAAGAACAGTTTGTTGTCTATTGACAGAGCCAAAGACAAACAGCGAGTGGTCAACAGTGAGTGAAAAATAATTACATAGAGAAAAACTGTAAAGGCAACTCTTTTGTCATGTTTTGTTGCTAAGATGGGAGAAACAACTTGATTTTATGCCACTGTGAATCATCTGGTAGACAGTTTTTAAAATGATGTAAAAGGAGAGAGGAAATATTAGAACAAGGTTTGTGAATGAATGAGATAGCATAGAATGTATTCAATGAGTAAAGAACTCACTTTACATATGAGTAGATCATGAAGCTATGGTGAAAGCTACGATTACATACATGGAACCAGATGAGTAGACCCGTAAAAGTCTGGTTGCAGGTATTAACAAGTCTCTTGTTTCGATTAACTTAGTAAAATAAAAATGAACAAAAGATAATTGTGAAAGTGGAGAAAGAGCATTGAATGTTTTAGAAGAGAAAAATTATGTACTGGTCATTTGAAGCTTGAGAGAATGTCAACATTGGAGCTTGAGAGAATGACCATATTAAGGAAACAGTACAAGATTCTCAAGAAAAAGTAATGCTCATTGAAAATTCATAGTCATTAATTAAAAACTGACCAGACAATGATATTCTGATATTCTGTCAGTTTCTCACAATGAAATTTTTATCCTCTTAAATTAGATAAACAAATAAGCTCCAGTTACATAATGCATACAGGATATTCACTTATAAAGTGAATATAATAAAGATTTAAATAGGGGCTTTTATACTTACATAAATTTTTACATAGGCACTTAATGGATTCCCTTCTTAGTACCACCTCTGACTTACCACATGTATTTGAATGTACTATTTTTGTGGCTTTTACGTTCAAAATACTTTCTAGTTTCTCACTGGATTTCTCTTTAATCCTAAAAGTTTAAAGTGTGTGTGTGTGTGTGTGTGTGTGTATGTGAGCACACGTGTGTATACATACTCCATAAAAAATCTATAGTGCCTATTTTAAGATCAGAAAAGTCAGTTTCATAGCTAGTTATTACCAGAGATAAAGAGGCTCTTTTACAAATGGAGCCAAGTCATGAAAAGCATATGAAAGTCACTAACATTCATAATCCTAATAATATAACTTCAAGATAGATGAAGCAGAAAAAGATAGAACTTCCACACAAAGAGAAAAACCAACAATTATAAACAGAAATTATAACACTTTTCTTTCAAAGGTCCATAGAACAAGTAGACAGAAAAATGAATAAAATATCAAAATGTGTGTGGTAGGTAGAAAGCAGCAAGTAGAGCAGATTGCGTGAAGTGTCAACGTAAGAAAACAATGAGAATTCTCAGGTGGGCAACAATGTTAAAGCCAGAGTGCGAAAAGCCAAAGGAGACTTAAAGGATACAGTTAGTTTTCCCTTAGCAACGTGATGTTGATTTGCTATTGAAAAATCATCCAATTATATTAAAAATAAAACTCAAGAAGAAACCTTACAATTATCACTAGAGATGCAGTAAAAGTATTTGAGAAAAAAGCCAGTGTCTACTCCTGACAAAACTGTAAGCAAACAAAGAGTAGATGGGTTCTTTCTTAATCTAATGTCTACAAAAATTCTTCAGGTAATATTATAGTTAATGGTGAAAGACACAAGTTTCCCTCCTAAATTAAGGAACAAGGTGAGTATATCCCTAAGGTCATTCTAGCCAACATTTTATTGTCTCAGGCACAGATGTGAAGTCACAAGTAAAGCATCACCTCTCATTTCAGGAGACATCTTTTCCACAAAGCAAAAGCAGGGTTTATGATTTCACCTAATATATACAGATGTTTTTTTTCAACACAGGTCTATTTACATTCCCATAATAGAAAACTCCACAATTTAGTGTTAGGTTGAGTTGTCATCCTTTTTTGGGTCATCATGAGTATTTTCATGAAAGACTGGGGTAGCCTCCTCTGGCCCACCTAATTTGTTACACAGACAGTAACTTGAATGAAAACCCACTCATGAGTAATTCTAAATTATTTTTCCAGATTTCTGTTTCGTCTCAAACAACCAGTAACAAAGTCAAAACAGAAAACATCTTTTCTACCTATATTAGTGTCACTAGCTCATCACCTAGTAGATAAGTACCACTTACAAAATTTTAAGGACCTAAACTGTTTTGCAAATAGCAGGCAACACTATACTAGGTAATAACATCATACTGAGGCACCAGAATCCACTGAGATAAAAAGCCCACCTGGAAAAAAATATGAAAAATGCTAATTCTCTAAAATTTGGCAGAAATCTCATCTACTTTTCATAGCTTGAAATAAACCAAGAGCCTGGTTGTGATGTTTGATTAGTGGCAAATATGACCCTTAGCTGGGAGACACCTGAGAATTCCCACGAGCCCTTTTTGAACTTATGTCTGTGGCCTTACTCACCACATCGGTGACAAACTGACCACACAGCACAGTAATTCAACTGTGGGTTGGCCATATGAGCAACCATTGAGCCCACAGTCAAAACGCACAGGGAGAAAATCTCCATGACAGTCTCTGTGGCATGAGAAGTAAGGCCACAGCTAATAAGGAGATATGATATCCATGCTGCTCAACTCAGAGGGTTCTCCTGGGGCAGACAGGGGAAAAGTGAGCTTACTTCCTAATGCAGCTGAGTCTTACCTTTATGGGTCTAAACCAAGAGGAAGGGAAAATAAATAGCACATGCTTTTGCATTTTTATAATAAGTTTGAAACTAAACACTAGGAAACCTTGTCAGCTCCTGCTAAGCTGATACCAATTAAGGCTTCTGGCAGTGTTCCAGCTGTTTTACTCCTCAAATAGCACAGAGCATAACAAGGTTTATGAAGCATTCAAAAGTCAAATACCCTATTAACATAAACATGCAGTGAAATCAACTCTTCTACTAATTTTCAGCTTTCTTTCTTTCTTTTATTTGGGATGGGGTGATAGAAGATGAAGTCAGCTGCTTTGTGCATTTAATAGAAGACAAAGCAATACTTCCTTCCTGAGCACCAGCGGACTAAGCTCAGGCTCCTCCTTGGGAGGGCATTTTCATTTTGTAATGGATGCCTTCTAATACAAACTCTGGTATTAAGGACTTGAGCTTTTATTTCTGTTACAGTGTTGAATCTAAAAACAAAAGGGTCAATAACTGAGGATCACATGTTTATTGCTTTGATTCATGTTCTCCTCCCGATCTGCTTGAAAAAGGATTTCTCAACTTACACTGCCATCACCAAGATTTAATGGAAAAAAAGGGCCATTTCCTTGGCCATGGAAATCAAATAAACTCCAAATTGAAGAATATAAGCAAGTAAAGTGCTTAAAGTAAAAGAGAAACAAGCAAAAAATTGATGCAATACATTTTTATAGAGGTTGAGTTTGGGAAATAAGGAAGAAGGCTATTTTGTCAAAAGCCAGCACTTTTTTTTGACAACTCTCTGGAGCTATGTCTCCTCTGGACAACATCTCAGAGCATCTTCCTCAGCATACAATTTGATAAGTCTAGCAGGTGAACTAACATTTATATAGCATGTTTTCCTCCAGTGACTTACAGAATGGTTCTTCTTATGGAATGAGAAAATGGCTTTAATAACGAAAACAAAAGATACATATAACAGCATATATGAGAATCTATATAACATAAACAGAAATAAATATATGTAAGTGTTTAACATGCATTATGCATTATTATAAATGTCAGAGTACTATGATTAAATAAATATTAATTCATTTGATAAAAATGAAAGCACAGCTCTGGATTTGTAGATCATTGTAATAGCTACATTGAAATAAGAATACATTTTATAAAAATAATCTAAATAAAGATCTTTTTCATTTTCAAATACACAAGAATAGCTAATATGTTGTTACTTAATCATTTGGTGTTCTTAGTGAATTATAAATAAAACAAAGCAACTTAAAGGTTTTATTTCCCCCCAGTGTTCCTGTACAGAAATTTGCTATACTTTGTTTTATACAACCAATTATAAACCCAAATGAAACCTAAATTCTAGTGTCTCATAACTGACTTGCTAAAGAAATATTCTTACTTCCTTCTCTGTTTTTTGAACTTTTGTAGGAGGATGGATTCCTTAGGGCCCCCAAGAAATCCATAACCGGGAAGGTAGGTGGCACAATTCATTCCTTAATGTGATGAATGAAACAGTAAAGTTGTATACAAGGCTCAACAATGACAGGGAAAGAATGGAGTTCCCAGGAGAGCATAAGGCTCCTTGGTTGGAGGCAAAGATTTTGTGATTATGTAGTTAATTCCCTTCAATATTCTCATTTATGAGTTGAATGACCTTGGCTAAGGTTCCTTTCCCTTTAGTACTTGAGCTGATAAAATGATGATATTTAGCTTAAAAATCTTGAGGGTTCAACTACTTGGTGCACATAAAGTACTTTAATAATAGTAATGAATAAACACTAGTAATTATCATTGCTTGTACAAATCTGGTTTTCATTACTGTAATGAATACTTGAAATTGGTATTTTATATATACATCATGATTATAATTGACAGTGATAATTTGTAACAGTACCTGACAGGACTTAATTCTCATTTTTCCCACTTTCCTGCCTACCCTACAGCTCCCTGCCATGTATGTACATAAGCTTTGTTTCTTTTTTTACCATTACATTTTTACCCATGTTATGTACCCCTCTCCCCCTTTACTATTTGAAGATTGTCTATTTCATAATATCTATCACACACTCTAGAGCTCATTTATATCCTCAGTTTCTCATTCCAAAGAAAAAAATATTGTATTTACACATTTGTGGCCTATTTATTTCGCTTATGAGTGTGTCCTCAAGGTACATCCATTTGACTATAGAGGACTCAAACGTATCATTTTTTATGGCAGAGTAATACCCATTTATTTTTTAAAAAACACACAATCTTTAGTTGCTATACTTTGATGTCTCCAGTTGATGGGCATTTGGATTATTTCTGAGATTTAGCTATCACAAACTGAACTGCTATAGTCATGGGTCCACAAAAGTCACTGTGATATGAATAATTTATTTCTTTCATGTATGTACCTAGCAGAGGAACAGCAGAGTCAAATGGGATCTCTAATCCTAGATTTTTGAGAAATCTCCAAACTGATCTCCATAGTGGTTGCACCAGTTTACATTCTCACCAACAGTGGAGAAGGGATCCTTTCTCCCCTCACCCTCAACAGCATTTGTTGTTGGTTAATTTCAAGATAGCAGCCATTAGTGCTTTCATCTGCATCCCTCGAATGACTTATGATGTTGAACATTTCTTTGTATATTTCTTAGCTGCTTTTACTTCTTCCTCTGAAAAGTATCTGTTCATTTCAGATGCCCATTTTTGAGTTGGGTCTTTAAATTTAGGGGGGCTAAATTTTTGAAGCTCTTTGTGTAGTCTACATTTTGCCCTTTGTCTGAGAAAATAGCTGGTGAAAATTTTTTCCCCAAATTGTTGGTTGTCTTTTTACTCTGGTGATGTTTTCTCTTGCTGTAGAGAAACTCTTTAATAGGGTGAGATCCCATTTGTTGATCCCTTCTACTAGTTCTTGTGCTACAGAGGTTTTGTTCATAGTCTTTCCCTAAGCCAATGTCTACAAGAGTTCTACTTAATCTGTTCTGCAGGTTTAATGTTTCTGTTTTAATATACAGGTCTCTAATCCACTTTGATTTAAGTTTAGTATATGGTAAAAGAGATAGATCTAGCTTTATTCTTTGGCAGGTTAAAGCCCAGTTTTCCCAACACCATTTGTTAAAGAGGGTATCTTGCCTCCATTGAGGATATTTGGCTCCTTTCTCAAAGATGAGGTGGCATAGTATATCTAAAGTTGATGCTGGATCTGTTACTTTGCTAGTAACAAGCCATGTTTATCACAGTGGCTTAGTAGTATAGTTTCAAATTAGAGATTGTGATACCGTCTACTATGTCCTTGTTGTCTAGAATTCTTTTTGCTATTCCAAGTCTCTTATAGTTCAAATGAATTTTTGGATTATTTCTCCAAAACTTTGAAATATGTTGTTGAGATTTCAATCCGGATTACATTGAATCTATATAGGAGTTGAGGGAGCATAGTTTTTTTTTTTTTTTTTTTTCAGCATAGCTATTTTGATGCTATTGGTTCCTCCTACTTAGGAACAAGGGCTGGATTCTAAATAGTCATGATATAAAAAATCTACACCTAAAAAGAACAAAATATTTAGAGCAGTTAGAGAAAAGAAAACATGCAAAAGGAAGCCCATCAGAATCACATCTGATTTTTCAACCCAATCAGTCGACATAAGGAGACTGAGGTGAAGTGTTTCAAGACTTGGAGGTAAATAACCTCCAACCTAGATTGATGTATCCTGCAAAACTATCTTTCAAAGTTTACAGGGAAATAAGACATGACAAAGAACACCTGAAAATTTTCACAAATACAAAACCTGCCCTCCAAAAAATTTTAAGGAATATCTTGAAAAAAAAAAAAACAATGAAAGTCATAAACCCATGAGACCTAGCAGAGTGAATCACTAGACGAGACAAGAAACTGAATGGAAAAGGGTAAAAGTAAAAAATAAAAGAGCCAAGAAAGGGAGAACACCATGAAAGGTTGTGACATTTAAAAGACATGGACTGGCAAAATGGATTAAGAAGCAAGATCCTACAAGATGCTGCATGAAAGAAACACACCTAATTCAGAAAGAGAGCCATAGACTGAAGGTAAAAAGATGAAAAACAGTTATCCATGCAACACATTTTGGAATCATTTTTACGAACCCTAACATATGGTTCTAATAACATTTATCTTAACACTTTGAAAGGATCTGGATAAAATGATGTTTTCCTAGTACATTGACTTTCTTTCTATGTTTTGAGCAATTGAAAATAGAACTAGAAATTTTGCTCAGTAGTACCGCTCCTACCCTGCAAGGACACGAGCCCAAGTTCAATTCAATTCCCCTTCTGCAATAGATAGATAGATGATAGATAGATAGATGATAGATAGATAGATAGATAGATAGATAGATAGATAGATAGATAGATGATAGATAGATAGATAGATAGAAAGAATCAGTCTATGAAGATTTCTAAGACACACATGTACCCACTCATTCCTGTTTTAAGAAACTACATTTAATATATTGAATTTTATATTAGAGATTGTTATTCCCAGTCAAACCATTTCCATCCAGAGAGGTACAGAAGAGAGTTAACTGATCAAGACTGGATGGCTGAAGCCCTGAACACTCAGGAAAAGCCTTGCAGGTCGGAGTTTTAGTAAGCTCTCAGGAGATGAGCTTTGAGCCATTGGCATATTCTACTTGCCAAGGTGTTTTTGATGAGTTTTGAGGCCCATGGTGCCAGTCAGATCAGATAGGATATGTTAGCAGTATGATTTATGGTGAGCACAAGCTTTTCATCTGAGTAGGGCTAGGATCTGAGTAACTGAGGTCACTGATGAGGGTGCTCAGATGCTACTAGGAATGAAATGAGCTCCTTGGTTGGCAACTATTTTGCACCTGAAATTGTTGAGAAAAATTAACTGCCTTCCTATGATTCCACTGGGTCAAGCCTCCTGAAAGCTTCTATCTGTTTTTTACAGGACCTCATCCTGGTCCTTTGATGACTTTAATCTGTCCCCCCTTATACAACAAAGTATAATTATAAAAAGTTTCTGAATCCTTGTACCAAATCCAAACTGATTGTTGTTTCTGAGTTCTCCAAAGTAAACAATCACTCTGAAATTAGGATTTTATATTAATGTAAAACACCACGCAATAATGCATATTTCAAATATGGAATTGAAAGTTATTCTTTATATATTAGCATACTTTATGGTTTGTATCTAGGTGTACCCCAAGAAGGTCATGCACTCAAGAGGATTTTGAATATGATTAGATGATAGAGGCAAATTGGATGATAGATGATTTGCTCTTAGGAGGCAGAGTTCTATCCCCCCAGCCCACTCTCCCCTTCACACGGTACTTCCTGGCCACCATGCCATGAGCAGCTCTCTCCAGCCTGCCTCTCTTCCATGCCATTCTGCTTTCGAGCTAGCAGACTAGGCACTAAATCACAAGCCAAAACATACTTCTCCTTCCTTAAGTTGTAAGTATCTGGCATTGTGTTCCTCCAAAGAGGGAAGTAAATAACATTTAATTTGTTTTTATTACTCAGGGTTATCTTGTGGGATTTAACTACAGTGATGTGCACAACTTGAGTGCATCATTTTAACCTCTACATCTTTGATTTAATTATGATTTCTCTTGTTGACGGATGCTTTATTTTCCACATTTAGTTTTTTGCAGTGATGCAGTGGTGTTTGCTTAAGTCTACTTACACAATGTATAGAAATATCTCGAGAAATATGTTTTGCCTACTTATGGTCTCCAAACAGCCTGTATAATTTCCTTTTGCTTCAACAGGGTATGAGAACTTCTCTATACTGTGTGCTAACCAGTAGTGATACAGTCAAACTGGCTTTACTAAACTGACAGGAAATGGCATCGCACTATAGCTTTTATTAATTGAATTTTTATTGGTATATTTTATGTACACATCATGATCACACTCAACACTGAGAATTTGTATCAGTATATGAGATGACCTTAACCCTCATTTTTTTCCATTCCTTACTGACTCTACCCACTCTACCACTCCCCAACCCCTCATTATTCACCCCTACCTTTTTCCTTTTGAGTATAGTTTTAATATACATTTGCCCAGTAATAACTAGTGAGCATCTTCTCATTTAGTAAAATGTTTGTGGAGTTTTCTTTTTCTGCATCACCTGTCTATCTATTGTATACAGTCTTTCTCCATTTTTCTGCTGAAGGGTTTGCTAATGTTGTTGCTGCTGTTTTAAGTGGAAGTTTACTTATTAAGAATTTCAATCCTTGTTGGCTATATGGACTGAATAGCTCAGGCTACTGTAACACAATACAGTGACAGGGCAGCTTAAGCAGCACATCTTTATTTCTCAAAGTTGTAGAAACTGGAAAGTCCAAAATTGAGGTGCTATCAGATCTGTTCCTTCAATAAGACCCTCTTCCTGCCCTAACATGACAGCTTCTTGGCTTGTCATTGTGCCCTCGCATGGAGGAGCAAGAGCAAGTTCTATTCTCTTCCTCTGTTTATAGGGACACTACCCTACATGGAGTTGCCACATGCTTGACCTTATCTACGTTTAATGACTTTCAAAAGTCCCACATTCAACAAGTACCTATTGGGAGTTTGAGCATCAATGTATGAATTCTTTGGAGAAATACAACTTTCTTAATCACTTTACTATTCCTGCTACAAAATACTTAACACCCATAATCTAAAAGAGTAAAAGTATATTTTGGCTCAGCTCTTAGAGGATTCAATCCATAGTAGGCAGGTTCCAAGGGAGGATGGTTTGGGCAAAGGAAGGACAGCTGCTCACCCGAGGAGAACCAGGAAGCCGAGAGAGAGGAAGACGGAGCCGTGGATAAAATTCCATCCTTCCAGGTCATGCCCTATGTGACTTGTCTCTTCTCTCTGGGCCTACTTCCTGAAATTACATTCTACTGCCAGTGCATATGTGGATTAATCCACTAAGAAGTACAGTACCTCATAATCCAATTCTCTTTCCAATAACCTCACTTCTGCATACATAAGAATTTTGGAACACATTCTGGACCTAAAGCACAAAAACGTTATTCAGCCCATGGCACAGTAAAAGGTTTTTCTCCTTCTTTGTGCACCTTACAATTTGATATGCACATATTATATATTTGTTTAATTTTAATGCTCTCTATTCTTTTACCCTTTGTGCTCAGTTTAATTCATCTATCATAACTCATAAGTATAGATCATACATTTTCCTCTAGCCCTTCTAATTTAAAATGCTCCAGTTTGCATTTTACAATTAGGTTCCTAATGATATTAGAATTAGTTTTCATATTTAATATGAAGTAAGGACAATGCATTATTTTCTTATGCACAATAGATTGTTGCACTACAATTTATTGCACATTACATTTTCTTTATAATTTCACACTTTGTAACTCCACTGTTTTTTATTTCTCATAGAACTTTGGCTCATGCATATGTTTACAGATATATGTTTATATGTGTGCTAAAACATGTAAACTATATTTCATACTCCAGGCCCTATTAGAAAAATATTTTGAAGTCATTCCACCACAGTATAATGGCTAAAGGAAAGATTGATAAATAATTTATAATAATATTAAATATTTATAAAAATGCACTTATATGAAAGATATTGCCAACTTAAATACACTTTCTTTTTGTTTTTAAAACCCTAAACCTTCTGCAAAACACCTTAGGTAAAATTCTTGTAGACGTTGGCTTAGGGAAAGACTTTGTTAACAAAACCTCTATAGCATGAGAACTAGCAGAAGGGATCAACAAGTGGGATCTGACCGTATTAAAAAGCTTTTGCACAGCAAGAGAAACCGTCAGCAGAGTGAAAAGACAACCGACACTATGGGAAAAAACGTGTTTTACCACCTGGTTCTCAGACAAAAGGCTACTATCCAGAATATAGGAAGAGCTTAAAAAATTCAGCTCTCCCAATTAAAAAAATGGGAATTAAAGACCCAATTCAAAAATGGTCGTTAGTCGCCGGGCGTGGTGGCTCACGCCTGTAATCCCAGCACTCGGGAGGCAGAGACAGGAGGATTGCTGAGTTTGAGACTTGCCTGGGCTACATAGTGAGCTCAGGGCCAGCCTGAACTACAAAGCGAGACCCTGTCTCAAAACAAAACAAAAAAATGGTCGTTAGAAATGAACAGATACTTTTCAGAGGAAGAAGTAAAAGCAGCTAAGAAGTATACAAAGAAATATTCAGTATCATTAGTCATTCAAGAGATGCAGATGAAAACAACACTGAGATTTTATCTCATGCCACAAGAATGGCTGCTGTTGTAAAATTAACCAGAAACAAATGTTGGTGAGGGTGTGGGGAGAAAGCAACCCTTCTCCACTGTTAGTGACAATGCAGACTGGTATAACTAGTATGCAGAACGGTGTGGAAATTTCTCAAATCTAGAAGTAGAGGTCTCATTTAACCCTGCAGCTCAGTTTGTGATAACTAAATCTTGGAAACAACTCAAATGCCCATCAACTGAAGACCAGATAAAGCAGATATATTTTTATATAAAATGGAGTACTATTCTGCCATAAGGAATGCTAGGTTGGAGTCATTCATACTCAATGGACATACATTGAGGACATACTCATAAGTGAAATAAATAGGTCACCGATGTGTACATTCCATATCTTTTCTCTGGTATGAGAAACTGAAGATATAAATGAATTCTAGAGTGTATGACAGATATTGTGAAATAGAAAATATTCAAATAGTAAAGGGGGTTGGGGTAAATAATGGGGAAAATGTGATAGTAGGGAAAAGGAAACAAAACTTATGTATATACATAGCAAGAGGCTGTAGGGTGGACGGGGAAGGGGAAAGATGAGAATAAAGTCATGTCATATGCTGGTACAAATACTCAATGTCCATTCTGATCATGATGTGCCTATAAAATATACCAACAGGGCCAGAGATTTAGCTCAGTGGTTCCAGCGCCTGCCTCACAAGCACAAGGCCCTGAGTTCGATCCCACTAACCACATACAATGCTGGGTGTGGTGACTCACGCCCACCAGCAATCGATACCACATACCACAGTGCCAGGCGTTGTGGCTCACGCCTGTAATCCCAGCACTCGAGAGGCAGAGGCAGGGGGATTGCTGAGTTGGAGGCTTGCCTGGGTTATATAGTGAGCTCAAGGCCAGCCTGAACTGCAAAGTGGGACCTTGTCTCAAGGAGGAGGAGGAGAAGGAGGAGGAGAAGAAGAAGGTGGGGGTGGGTAGGGATGTGGGTAAAAATGAGAATTAAATTCTGTCATATATTGGTACAAATTCCCCAATGTTGAGTGTGATTGTGAACTGTATGTAAAATGTGCCCATCAAGAATTCAATTAAAAATATAAACAATAAGTGAGTGAGTTGAAGTCTGATTTCTGTTCTCTTTCATGAGACCCAGGGCCACAGAAAAACTTTCCTCTCAGGACCAAAAGGCGAAGTGATTAAGTTTCCATATGCATTATCAGCTGTGTTCTGATATCAACATTATTCACTGGCACCATTGAGAGTTGGCAAAAAAGTTGAAATTTTTAAATATTCCTCCTATTCAGCCCTTTTATGAAATTTCCCTTTTAGTTATAAAGCAGTGTAAGGCATATCATCATTTTATTTAAGCATTTATTTTGACCAGATTGGAAATTTTCTGTTAATTGAGTCTTGAATTGGCCAATACACAATTATAGATTTGCTCCATAGCTTCTGCACATGGAATTTATTATAGAATTTTCATCCACATCTGTTCATTTAGTTTACTTAATCTGGGATAGTGCTTCCCTCATATCCATGGGAGACAGTGAATGCTAAACATAGCAAAAGGACTTAAAAGTACTTGCATTTTATCTATATTCATGTTATGCAATAAAATATTAAGTATGCTGTGCCCTTTTTTTTGGAATTTTATATGCTCCCCATATTTTTCTTTATACAATAGCACATATTAATTGAGATAGCTAAGAAAATCCAGACAAGCAAAATTGTGGTCATTTACCCAGAACAATTTTTTATATTATCCTATATATATATATATATATATATATATATATTTCTGAACTTCTGAAAAATATACATATGCATAATTTTATACAAATTATCCTGGAAAGCATTTTTATTAACAGTTGAAATTTTCTTCCTTAAGACTGTTAACCTCCTTCTATAGCAAATACATACACACACACACACACACACATATGAGCATTGTTTCCTTTTTAGCTCTCAATTTTTTCTTTCTTCATTATTTGCAATGCTTGTGTATATAGGGGCAGAAGGGGACTTAGGGTGGTTAGGAGAGGGGGGGAAATGAGAAGTTGTGTCATATACTGGTACAAATTTTCAATGTGGAGTGTAATTATGATGTGTGTATATAATGTACCAAAAATGTACCAATAATTAATATATTTATTTCAAATTTAAAGATTAAAAAGATATTTGCTGCAAAATCTATATAATATATTTAGTAAATCAATGAAATGTAAGAAATTTAGATAGTTTCTGGTTTTCTAATATGCAAAACCTTCTGATAATAAATATTTTTCTACAAACATCTTTGTACACATTTATGGAGGATAAATTATAAAAAGACTTGTTAATTTAATCATATAAATATTTTGTTAGAATTCTGGCAGAAGTAGCCAAATTACCTCCAGAAAGCCTATCAATTTTGTATTTTCACCCTTTATCACAACTCCTAAATATATAATTTTACTCTTCATACTTGGAATTTAGGTTTTAAAACAGTACTTTTACATATTTTATTATTTTCAACTTTGATTAAATATCTATTTTTATGTGTCTATGAGCTAATCCAATTTTCTGACAAATACATTCTAGAACTTATTAACATCTTCAATTGATTATCTTTTCTTATTAACATTTCAGATTATTTCTTTTGGTTTCAAAACATCCTGTGGTCTAAACATTTAATTCAATACCCAGGTGCTGTAATGCCCCACTCAGGAGGCAAAGGCAGCAGGATTGCTAGTTCAAGGCTTGCCTGGTCTACATTGTGAGCTCAGGGCCAGCTTGAACTACAAAGCAAGACCTTGTCTCAAAAATAATAATAATAATAATAATAATTCAATACACAAAATGATATCTTAGTAAAAGTATATAATCTGGACTAGCCAGTATGGCGGCACATTCCTGTAATCCCAGTATTTGGGGCACTGAGGCAGGAGAGTTCTTGTTACTCAAGGCTAGCCCAGGTTACATAGTAAATTTGAGGCCAGCCTGGAGTACATAGAGACACTGGTGCAAAATAAAATCAGACAGGGGAGGGGGAAAGGGAAGGAGAAGGATATAGGGAGAGGAGGATGGGGAAAGAGAGCGATAAGAGACAGAGAGGGAGGGAGGAGAGCTAGAGAGGAAGAAAAGATCCACTTTGCTGAAAGAGTGAGAAACCCTTGACTGAATTTTCTCATCATTTTTCTGTTGTCTTCTTTAAGGGCACATAGCAAGAACCATGTAACTCATGTTATTTTCAAGATTAATAGACTCAGGGCACAAAAGATGCAATACTCCGAGCATGAAGAATTATTATCTTGCAACATTTTGAGAAATGCTTTTGCATTTCAAATGCTTCATTGCTTCATTGAATAGTGAGTACAGAAGCTCCACTGGAAGCATTTGTTGTGTCGCATATACTCCCAATGTAAACAATTAGCCCTAGAGTGAATATCAAGGCATAAAGAAAATTAACAACACACACAACACACACTTCTCTAATGAAAAGAAGGAAATGATTGCACTGAATCTGAAAAATGAGCTGTCTAGGAACTGTTCTCCAAAATTAAGACCATTGTGCAGAAAACATAAATATAGTGGATGATGAAATAAAGAGTAAAAAACAAAAATAAGTGTGTCCAATGCTGATGGTAGTCAGTAGTAGGGCTGTGATAAGGGGAAAAAAATCAATACAAAGGTGTTATCCTATTAGAGGTAGTAAGTCTTATTTAAGAAAATATCTACTAAATGCCCCTGAAATTACATATTAAAATTTGTTCTGAGGCAAATATGTATATGATCCTGAAGAAAGGTCTTCAGTTGTTAATTATACCCTTAAAAGGGATAATAGAAAGTTCAAACTGAATATATACCAAGCATACATACATTTCCCTAATATCTGTACATAGTCTACTTTCTTTGAAGAAAATTGATAATTTTTCTTTTTTCTGTTTCTTCTTTGTCAAAGTAAAATTATTCTTCAATCCAGTTCGAAGTTTACTCTGTTAATAAAATCATTCTTAACAAAGTACATGTTTCTTTATCTAATCATTAAAAACAGTTCAACCTGATATTGTAATAAAGTCATATTGTATCTGATATTAGTAAGTGTTGGTTTTACCAGCAAAGTGAGGGCAGAGATGGTATTTTACTCTTTACTCTTTCTGAAAAGCCTCTATAGCATCACCTTTTGGACCGGCTATATCCAAAGTGCTGGTGCTAAGAGCAAAGACTGTCTTTGCGCATAAATATATAGGTGACATATCTATACCTGTATATCTTTGTCATATGCCCGGGGCTTCTCCATCTAGCTTCTCTGTGGGGATCTGCACCTTTGCTCAGAGAGGGACACATGACAGATCACCTCCCGAGAACGACTTCAGTTGCTGCCATCTTTCCTCCTCTGTGTCCAAATCTCTCGGTGTCTGGCCTCCTGGGATACTTCCAGATGATGCTATCTGTCTGATCTTTCATCCTCCCCTATGCCTCCTCCAAGCCCTCAGGGGATGAGTTTGTTCCCTTTCCTAATGAACACCAGAGACCCTGAAATACTGTGAGGGAGCCACTTGGGTTTGAGGGACCAGCATTGTCCCATTTCAAATGTCTACACTATGATTTCTACCCTCAAATTAATATGTACTCTGAGGTAAAGTATTCTGGGGGAAATGGATGTATTATAAGCATTTGTGGATCACAAAGTGAATTATTAGTACTCCTGCAGTCCTGAGAGAACCTACTACTGTCTTGTTGCCTTATAATTAAATCAAGAATATAACATAAACTGAGAAAAAACACCCATATTTGGATATTTATCTTCACACACTGAAAATTGTCTTAAACATATAAAAACTGTAAGAATAGTGTATTAATAGCTGTATAATTCTCCTGTATCTTATCTGTTTCAGTTTTACTTATTGTATATCAGAAAGAAAATACATAAAACAAGAAATAAAAGAATATTCTATTACATTTTTCTATATAGTAGAGAAATACTTCAAGAAAAACAAGGTCTTTTCTTCCCCAGTGTTTTGTGGTGATGCTGTTATTTTGTAGCCAGTAGAACAAAGGAGTCAAAGATGAAATAGTTTTAAGCCTTTTGTAATTATTGCATTAATGATCTCAGGAAAGTTCCTTAAGGTTTCTAATCCTCAGATTCATTGTCTTCACACCAGGAAAGTTCTATCAGCTAAAGGAGTCATATACACTGATAAAATATAAACCTATGAAGTAGAAGTAAAAGAGAGAGAGAGAGAGAGAGAGAGAGAGAGAGAGAGAGAGAGAGAGGTATTTGTATTTGCAACAGCCAGTTAAGACTATTATGATCAACTTGTCAAGTATTCATACACTAGACTTTTCAGAGGGATATGTTCTATTTTGACTGTATCTGAAATGAATCTTAAAAACGGGCACCCGTGAGGTAAGACAGTAGCCAGCACGGACTGCCCTGCGGTTCTGAGCAGCCCAGCCCGTAAACAATCACCTGGGTGAGGACAGCGTGAGGAGGCCGAATCGGTGCTGGATTTGCACTCGACTTCCCACCTCTGTGCTTCTTGTGAACCCAAATCCACCACACTAAATGGAGTCATCACAATGGCAACACCCTGTTTTTTTTCCCAGGTTTTTAAAATATATTCTACATAGCTAGCAACTTTATCCCACTGAGGGAACTGATGAAGGAGCTCAAACCTTGATCTTTCCTGTTGAAGGGGACAAAGCCGATAAGTCACACCCAAAGTCCTGGCGGGGCCGCGTGAGAGCACGCTCGCGAGAAACCTGATTTGGGGATTAACGAGACACGGCATCTGTGTCGTGTGCTTTTAAATTCTGATGAAAATAATCCACCATAAATACCTTTAAAGTGTATTTTGATGTGAAATCTTGGTCTTTCTTGTTTTCTTTTTCTTTTTCTTTTTTTTTTTTCTTCAATGGCCAGGCTACCCACGCTTTGAGAAAATTAAAAAGTGTCATTCGTCAGTATCCCTAACAGATGTCAGTTCAAACAGAACCTAAAGAGATGCAAACTACACCCTTGGCAGCCAGAAATGAACACAGGCTGAAGCCAGCGAGACAGGCACGTCCATAGGGCTATTCCAAGAGATTTGATCTGCATGGTAAGGGTGCTTGAGTGGCTGCGGCAATCAAGGGTAGATGTATATTTCAACATTCTGGGAGTTCATTCCTGTCAATCAATAGCAGGGATTTACTTTGAGGATATTACCTAAAGGTGTTTTTGAATCACTGGACATTTGGAAGCCTAGTTGGAAACATGCATTTAATGGAAGAGGAATGTTTAAAAGCTTTCTAACCATTCAAAGCTGTTATTCAGAAAATAGCATTTCAAAGTAGCAGTGCTATTCTCTTTGTTGAAGTGGGGTTGAAGCTTAGCAAGGGTGAGCAAGTTGCTCCGCAGATGTGTTTAGCGGGGAAACAACAGAACAGAAGTCAGGATGTGCTCACCCCTGGCTAGTTTGTGTGCTCCCGGTAAGGCTTAATAGCAAAGCAATAATTCTAAGGAAGGTTGCTTTCAAATTTTAGGGAGATTTCAAAATAGCAACAACATTTTCTGAAAGGAAAAAAAAAAACAAGAAAATTCACTTGGTTAGGATTTAGTGGTAAGAGCTGAAAGGAAAAAAGAACAGAGACTCATGTCTTTCCTTGAATTTTTACTGGGGAGGTGTGAGAAGACGGAGATACGGAGACTGAGTTAGATATGGAGACAGAGACGGAGAAAGGAAGTTTCTACCAGGCCTCGGTCACAAGTTAGGCCAGCAGAGAATATAAAAATTGAGGCAGAAGAGACCGTGCAGAAAAATGTTTTGAATAGGGGAACACAGGCTTATTTTCATATCTTGACCCTTAATTGATGACTGTAAGAAAAGCCTCGAATCTCTGAAAATCATGGTTGTTTCATGTGTAGAATTGAGAACTGCATTCGAATTTTATTTAAAATTTTGTTGTTCTGTTTTTACAGTTGTAAATTACATTGATTGACTTAGGAAGTCCCAATTTAACCACTTTCAAGAAGTAACCTGCCAAACTATAAAATATTGTGCAAAATTTAGTGTTATTACTACTTTTATAAATGATAAGTATAATTTGTAAGGTCAGAAAATTCAATGGTGAGGCTCCGAAGTGCACAGAAAATATGACAGTGTTATTAGTGATGAACATCTGTATGCTTAACATGTGCCACCTGTAACCTTTTCTACATACTTCAAACTAGGCATCTGTATACATGTCCCATCCCTACAGGAAAAAAAAAATTATCACAAACTTTGAAGCTTAGAACAATACAAAGCTATTATCTTACAGCTCTGGAAGTCAAGGGTTCTACATCAAAGTGCCAGCAGGGTTACAGTCTCTGAAGGCTCTGTGGGAGAATCATACCCAAGATCCTGGGGATTAGCATGTGCACATCTTTGGAGAGAGGACATTGTTCTGTCTACCATTCTGTTCTCCGTCCTGTGTTGAGATAAGAAAACTGAAGGGTCAGTGCAGTAAAATAATTTGACCAAGAAATGAGATGAGCACGAAGTGATACGAGTCCATTTGTTATTAAATCTTAATGGAGAAGCAAACATTGTTTGTTGTATAAACTTCCTCCTCCAGCAAATATTTGCTTGCCTTCAGTTTTCTGCCTTTGGGTATGAAGTGAATTAGAGCAAAGTAAATTATGAATAAATCCCAAACCCTGTTCACTTGTGGAAAATTATCATCAAACTAGATGCTTCACAATGAGAAAATAGAAATTTCTGAGCAAAATATGGAAGAAAAGAAAAATCTTCTGCATTCTAGCTAAATAGCTAAAGCAATTCTTTTTAACACTATTATTTTGAAAATAGCTTTTCTGCTGTTGGTAAAAGACTGAATTGACAAGATAGATTTCTGTCCTCACTGAGGAGACATTGCAGACTATGTATTTTATCCATGTCTATATCCGCGCCGGAAACATTCAGATACGGTGTAAACTAAAAGGTTGCCCTTCCAGAAAGGTCAGCTGAGCTAAGTTTGCATACGTTCACTTTGACTTGTGAGGCAGAAGCAATTGTGATTACGGAGGAGCAGGTTGTGCCCAGCCAAGAAAAGCACAACGATGTGTAACCTGAAGAGGAACTAGAAGAGTTTTTAGTGTGTTGAGTGTGTTAGGCACTGCCTTAAGCCTTTTATGTTCACAAAGTGGTAAAACCTTCGATCAGTTCTTGCTCTGAGGATGAACGTCACGTGCAGGTTGCAAGTGAGGAAACTGAGACACGCAGCAGGAAAGGGTTGGAGGGAGAGTGCATAGGCGACGGTCTGCCCCAGAGCCTACGGGCTGGCTACTCCAAGCAGCCTGACCTATATGCACAGCACGATGGTGAGTAAGGGCCCGGGAGTCCCACAGCCCTCACGGCACGGGATGAGCCGAGAGGTACCGAGAACAAGCTGCCCGGGGAGTGGGACCTGGACCTTCAGAGTCAGTGTAAGTCAGGGTTGGGTTATGAGGCTTCCTCTCAAATGCATTAGCTCCCCTTTCACTTTTCACTGAGGGAGAGGGTGTGACTGAGGGCCTGGCCGGTTGATTTTTTAACCCTACAAAGTACTAGTGTCCCCCTGTACCCGGAGCCCTGGCCATGTTCTTATGTGCCACTCTAAAGCCCTGGCCCAAGAAAAATAAAGGAGAGTTGGACAGAGACCTGACCCAGTGCAGACTCACAACCCAACTCAACCCAGAAATCATTCTTGATTCTCACTAAATATGTCTCAAAGAGACAAAATTGTTAATTTTGTTTATAAGGCATTTGTAAGTAAACATATTCACACATTAATATTTTATAAAAACTTAGACATGCTAAAACAGTATACACGACTGACAGGTTAATGGAAGATTTTTGTTTATCTTGGTAATAATATTGGCCTTGAAATAATCAAAACTATTTTTAACCCCAACATCCTGGAGGCTGAGGCAAAAGGATTGTAATTTTGACCTCATCCTGGCCAACTTAGTGACTGAGACTCTGTAGCAAAATTTAAATTTTGTTTATCCAGTTTCTAGTTGATAGGCATCTGGGTTGTTAAAATGTGGGTTTTTAAAAAATAAAATGGAGTATTATTGGGCATTAAAGAATGACAAGTTTCATTCATTTGTGTGCAAATGGACAACCTTGAGGACACACTAATAAGTGAAATAAATAGATCACAGATATGTAAATGTCATATCTTTTCTCTGGTATGAGAACCTGTAGATGTAAATGAATTATAGAATGTATGATAGATTTTGTGAAATAGGAAATATTCAAAGGGAATGAGGTAGGGGAAAGTAATGCAGGGAAAGAATAAATATGATTTGGAAAGAAAAAGAAAGAACATGTATATAGGGGTTGGGGTTGGGGGGTGGGTAGGGATATGGATAAAAATGAGAATTAACTTGTGTCATATACTGGTACAAATTCCCCAATGTTGATTGTAATTGTGAGTTGTATATAAAATGTACCAATAAAGAATTCAATTAAAAAATTAAATTTTTAAAAATAAAGCTGGGGACATATAACTCAGAGTGAAGGCCTGATGTTCAGTTTCTGGTATTATACACAAGTGTATGCATATGCATGTGACACCAAAAAACAAATTCAGAGACTAATTAAGGTCAGATACAATGTGTGGAAACAGGCTGAGTAAATTGGTTAGATTACCTATGGGATAAGGACGAAAGCCAAATGTAAAATCCATTCAGTTATTTACTATCGATTTTCTATTCTAACTGAATCAGTTGTTCATATGGTGCACACACACACACACACACAACCACACATGCACACACAAAACAAAAGATAACTAAAAGGCCGTTGTTGCAAACACATTTTCTTGAGTCAGGAAAATCCACTGTATACAGAATTTTATCTTTTATGGACTCTGAAACAAAGCACTGCGTCAAAAAAAAAAAACAAACTAAAACTAATGAAAAGCAGAAAGCAAGTCTTAAAAGTATACTTGTTTCCTATGCTCCTGTGACTTCCATTTCCTGTGAATAATAACACAATCAATGTCTTAGTTACTTTCTCACTGCTGAGACAAAATCCTGACACAAGTAGGCAGAAAAGAAGTTTATTTTATCTCACAGCGTGTACAGGTTTCAGTCTACAGTCAGCTGGCTCCTGGAAAGGGGGGCATGATGGAGGGGCATAGCAGAAGATAAATAATTCATGGCTGCTCTGGCAGCCAGCAGCCAGCAGCCAGCAGTGAACCTCCATTTCTCCATGTATTCTACCCAAGGTACAGCGCTACTTGTTGCTGTTGTCCACATCCAGGGCTGGCCTTCACGTCACCCAGACTCATACTGGTGCTAAACCAAGCAGTGGGCTAATCCAGTTGTCACACCCTTAATTTAGTGCCACACACCCATGATCCCACCTGCCACCTTCTGAAAGTTCCACCTACAGGTCCATGAGGCTTTGAGAGACATTTATATATAAGCCGTGACAAATAGTGACCCTGGGATATTAACAAAGATCTGTTCACATGAAACTTAGACAATTCCCAAGAGTGAGTTTGTTGTATTTTTGGTATTATCTACTCTAAAATATGAGATTCTTTCATATTTCCTGAAAAAGAAGGCAACTAGAAAATGAACTCTCCCCTGAAATTTAAATTATAATTAGTTATTTGTAATGTTTACTTGAGAGAGAGAAAAGTTTAAGAATGGTTACAGAGAAATTTTAATTTTATTATCAACCACTATGTTGCAAATTTCATGATTAATATTGCCTAATTTTACTGTTAAGCATGAGATAAATTAGAGTCATTGCCTAATTTCTAAATGATAATACTGAGATCCCAAGTGAGACACTGGTAAGACCTGTACTTGAACCCAGGCAATTTGTATCTAAATCCCACACTTCCATTATAACTGATGACACGGTGTGAAGTACTTTGTATGCATGTATTGTGGAGTAGGAGGAAATGTCTTTGGATAAATAAAATTTAATCTGAATTTTGAAGAATGAAAATAAAAAAGGTGTTTGGGCTGAGTAGTATAAGTCAAGTTGTAGAGTGCGGAAAAACTTGGTTTATCTTTATGGGGTGGTGTGTGTGTGTGTGTGTGTGTGTGTGTGTGTGTGTGTGTGTGTGTGTGTGTGATGAACAAGAGTCATTCTACACTAAAACAGAAAATCAATATTGAGGAACAAGATTTATTTTGTAGTTGAATTCTCTCCTTTTATCCTTTGCTCTTCCTATGGGAAATACAGTAATACCTTGGTTCATGAACTTAATTTGTTCTACTCTTTTGGAAAAGATGGCCATATTTGTGTTTGTGTGGGAAAAATGGCTGTGGTCATATTTTTCACCTGAGGTGGAATTTGCAAGCAAACAAACACACAAATAAAACTTGTTGAAGTGTATTTGGTCCTTCTGTGAGTTAAATTACTCACAAAGGAAAGGTGTTCATGAGCTGAGCTGCCACTGTATGTGGTTTGGGACTTGATTTCAGTTTAACAGATAGATCGGATTGGTTTCATGGTCATGTCATTCCCCCACTGCAGTAACTGATCTGGAAATGTATTTGTGAACTCTGTAGAGGCTGCTGAACTACTGATGGCTCACTGTCAGATTGAGCCTACTGCTTCCACCATGATAATACAATGGCTTTTAGATTACCCTCCAAAATACACAAAGGGGTTATGCAGAACTCTTTTCAAGTGCTGATCAATACAAGCACAAGTTCCATAAGAAAGGAGAGCACAGAGTGTCTCTCCAGGCCTCC